>JAOVVI020002073.1:0-22086 GCA_028571085.2 Nepenthes alata
TTGTTTTAATAATTTTTTGGTATTTGATTTTAAAAATAATAATAATAATTATTTTTAAAATTTTTCTTATATATATTTTTTTAAAAATATCGGCCGTTAAATTTTTCATCCGACGGCTAAAATCACATTGTAGGGGGCGTCGCAGCCCCCCATCCAACAATTATAATAAGATCTCTCTGTTAGCTAAGGAATCAATTTATGTATTAGCGAAATCGCCTTAAAATAGTAAAAACCTTTGTACTCTTCAATAAAAAGTGTAGTAAAAAAATTTAATAAATAAATTTTGGATAAATAAATAATAAAATTATTAATTAAACTTAGTTATCTGTTTATTTTTAATCAGTGAAATAACCGGGGTATCAATATCAAATTCAAAAGATTTTTTTTTAATTTCTAAAAAATAGGAAGATGTTATGACTTAATTTTTTAAGTGGAAAAATAATTATTTTATCAATAAATATTGTTTTAAGATTATGAAGATTTTAATTAGCTGGTGTGGACGGGAGTGTAACGTGTAATGTTTTCAAAATATAAAAATATAAATATTAGAATTACTAATTCTCACTTATCAGGCAATTATAAGCTCATAAAAAATTTAAAAAATTATATATATCTTAGAGTTTAAACTTATGAGATACAATCTAAAATAATATCGATCCGACCCGATAAAATATAGGATCTTTAGATCTCACAGGAAAATATTAAACAATCAGTTGTTAGATATAGAACAGATGGAGAACAAAAATTTGTTCTGATACCGACCTACTGCATATTCGAATAACCAGATTGTTAAAACTTATAAAAGATCGAGGTACTAAATGATCGTACAGATAATTAAATCAGGCATTAAATTATGACGAACGAGTATATAAATCAAAAAATAAATAGACATATTAAATAGGCAGTTACTGCCACTAAATGATAAGTATTAAACTCTGTATAGTTATAAATTTTTACAATGGTTGAGTATCCGAGTTAATATTCTAATTAATAAAGAGTCATATTAATTCTAGAAATATGCAATGATTGGTAGCAATACTATAATGTGTATCATTCCCTCAATCAAAGGGATTGTGAAGCCAAAAAAGAACAAGTATAGATTATTAACCTCGATACACATATTTTTTAATAATCGCTTAGTTAAATCCTCAAATTCTAATATTTTTTCATGTTTACTTACCATAAATCCTTATTATCTTTTAATATTTTAAAAAAATTATTAATTTAAATTTCAGATGATAGATCGAGAAATGAGTTTTATATCATCTAACATTTTATTTTGAATTAAAATAAGACTTTTTTAAATTAAAATATTTAAATAATTTAAATTTAAATATTCAAAAGTTTAATCTGACTTTATTCAAAATGATTATTTAAATTTTAGATATGTATTAAAATTAAATTTATTTCAGCTTATTTTATGTGCATAAGTTATAAAATTGGTTACACTTCATATACCGAATGAAACTGATATAAAAGAAAATTTAGGAATGAATTATATTTTCTTCCTAATTTTACACGACGCCGGCATCCCCAAGGATAAGACACACAAATTGCAGTGGCTTTCTCTGAAATCCTCAGCGGAACCCTATTCATCCGCTTGCGTATGCTCGGGAGCGGAGGAGGAGGAGGAGGAGGAGAGAGAGAGAGTGTGAGAGCTGGATCAAACTCGGTCGACGGAGGAGGTAGAGAAAGATGTCATCCACGCTTCTGGAATTAACGCGCGGCTCTCAGGAGGAAGTCGAGAGACTCGAGCGTTTCATAGTGAAAGAGCTGCAATCCGAACCGGCTAACAACAAAGATCGCTTGCTCCAGAACCATCGTGTCCGTAACATGATTGAGCAAATAATCACATCCACTGAAAAACTCGTAAGTACTCTCGCATTGATCTGTTTAATCAATTTACTAACCACGAACTTGCATTTAATTTGCTTTCGAGCTTTGATTACTTTTGGTTTTGGATGCTGAAGATTGATGTATATGAAGATAAAGATAATGCGAGGAAGGATGAGATTGCAGCTCTCGGAGGCCAGACGGCGACTGCGACTAATGTTTTCAGCGCGTTTTACGATAGATTGAAGGAGGTAATTTGTTGGGTTCTGTTTCCTTTATTAAAAATTAGTTCTGAAAATTGAAGTTATCTAATAAGTTCTCTAGAGACAATTGCTATGACGATACTTTAAGACTGGAATATTAAACTTATTTACCATGTAACAGTCCTCAAGTGTGTCAGTGTTGGGACTTAGGGTTTGTAGAAATACTCGTTCCCACTCTTTTACACCAGAAACACGATCAATTAATCGTCAACAACGCCAGTATATAGTCGGAAAATTAAGACAAACACATGAACGAGAAATTTTCGTGGAAAACCCACACTGGACACGGGTTCTGTGAATTTTCTATTATAATAATAATAATGGATACAATGCGTAACTTCTCGTGCTCGAATAATGAAATACTTACGAGCAAGCATACAGAACTCTTTATCTCGCTCCCATTGTGCAGAGAGTTCCTGTGTTTTTTCCTCCCGATGTATGTACGTGTGCTGTTCTCTGTGCTTGGATTTGACACTTGAATCCACAAGGAAGCTGATGATCACCAAAACCTGTAGTCCCCCATATTTCCTTATATAGATATGATGTGCATGGCAATTTGAGTGTTGGGAGTCAATGTATTAGGCTGGTGCATACTCATACGGTTTTGGCTACCTTTTTATTGGAATCTTTGCCCATTCAGCTTATCTCCTTGCAAAGGAAAAGACCATTCATGCTTTGGCCAAAGCTGAGTCCTTCCCCAGCCAGGCGGCACTTAGACCTCTCCCCCAATGCCTGGCCATCCTCGACCACCTGTTATCCTTAGCCAGGGCCTTCATCTCGCTCAAGGCCCCTTTTTCTTTGGCCATGGCTGAGGTTCTCAGTTGCGGTAGGGGACTGATTGCTTGCATCTTAAAGTTGGAGTGAGTATGAGTTTTATGTGCAGATTCGTGAGTACCATAGACGACATCCAGCAGCACGTGTTGTTGATGCTGGTGAGGAGTATGAACTGATCAAAGAAGATCCAGTTCTTGATTTTAGTGGGGAGGTAGGCAACTCTTTGATTCCCTTGCATGTGCATGTCTTTATGGTCTATTCAATTCTTGAGATAGATTTGTCTCAATTATTTTATTTGCAAGGAATTAGGTTGGTGATATGTAATTCTGTCACCATATTAAGTAATGTTTTGTCTGTACGTGTGTTTGAACACAATGCAATTATTGAAAGTTTCTATTTAGGTCCTACAGAACTGTCACCTACAATTTCAGTTTACATATGTGATTTCTAATCCTGAATCACTGGCATCTTAAGTAGTCATATATACTGACATTGTACTTAACTCCTATTCTTCAATTTTGCGATCTGTCTAAAACCAATTTGTACTGAAATCTTAAGTGGGTGCATATCCTATTAATATCTGATTTTCTTCTGTCTTGTTTTTGGTTTTGTGTGCGTATTGTGTCACTGGTTAGACCCAACATGAACACTAATGCAGTACAGACAAGTAAGGGAGAAGAAATTATCTGTCTTTAAGAAGGCTAGATAAATTCAAGTGGTTTAGCTTAGTTAAGGACTGCCTTGACAGAGACTTGTTTGAGCTTTAATATTATCACAAGAATGAGTTTTTTCCTCAATAAAGAAAAAGTGGGTTCAAAAAAATTCAGCATAGTATAGTTGGCCCACATGTGGATGACTCATACATGAGCCTTGGTGTAGCCTTATTTGTGAGGTGAACAAACCAAGCTCAAACAGCATAGGCTAAGCTTGTTTTGTTTATAGATCTAGGATGTTTCAAGTACTGATCTCAAATAAGAGCTAAGATTTAAGGCCCTTTTTGTGCATGCTGTAATGGTTTTAGACTGTGCTGTGCCACTGTCAGTTGCAGTAGGGTTCAAGTTTTGGATCCATTCTACATGGGTGCATTGAAGTTTCATATGCCCATGTAGCTTCCCAAACAAAATGTTTGAGATGTGGTTTATATGATCACACTTTAATATAATGCAAAGTGTCAACATAATGCAGCTTTTCTCCAATTGGAAGAGTTTTTCCCGAATTCAAGAATCACTTACTTTTTCCCCACTAAAGGATGGCTTGCACAATCATATAGTAAGTTGGTCGATGCGTCTCCTTCAAGCACGTGGATATTTCTGTTTGATTGTTGGCCATGACATTTTTGGCTGGCTTGGTTAGGAAAAAGACAGAGGTTGATCCCTTGCTTTGGCTAAGGATATATGAAGAGAAAGGTAGGCATATACAAATCACAGTGGTGCATAAAATGGATTCGATTAAGCTTCCATTTTTGAGGATGTTTCCCTAATCAAAGTAGAATGGCAAGAGAAGATTCATATAGCTAAGATCAACATAGTAAGACTAAGGCTTACACTATTGTTGCTGTGGTGCTAAGTAAGAGAGAGGGAGGCAGAAAGTTCAAGATGACGTTATTACAATATGTACAACAGTTATTGATCCATACTTAATCAATTGCCTTTTTCAGTTGTTCCTTTCTTGCAGCTAAACACTTCAGGTTAAATGAAACAAAGTGCAATGATGGAACTGTGAAACTGACCTATGTTAGCTTCTTGTTTGGGACATTTTCTTCCTTGAGTTTGGAGAGAAGTCAACTGAGAAAATGAACACATGACTGCCATCATTCAACATATTGATCGATTAAAGTTTTTTGCTTGGGTGATAAGACTCAAGGCTTACACTTTGTTGTTGTTGTGGTGCTAATTTAGAAAGAGAAGTGGAAAGTTCAAGATGACATTATTAGAATATGTACACCAGTTATTGCACTATACATAGTCTATTGCCCTTTTCAGTTGTTCCTTTCATGAAACAAGCACAATGATGGAAATGTGAAACTGCGCTATATTAGCTTCTTGCTCGGGACGTTTTCTTCCTTGGATTTGGAAGGAACTCTATTTATAAAATTAGATGTGACTGCTGTCATTCAACATATTGATTGGTTATGTTTTGCTCCTCGTGATTGCTCAAGTTGAAGGGGATACATGCAGAGTAGAGTGATGGCGATATGAAAGTGTTGATAATTTAAAAAAATTAAAAACTTTGGCGGGTTGTTATCTATTGTTCACCATAGTGAAATCATTTGTCCTACTCTTGTAAGTTTAGTTTTTGCATCATTTATTTGTTCCCTTCTATGCTAATAGAGCTAAATGTATTGTCAGGAAGCCTTTGGCCGGTACCTAGACTTGCATGAATTCTATAACAAGTACATCAATTCAAAATTCGGAGAGCACATGGAATACTCAGCTTATCTAGATGTGTTTTCACAACCAGAAAAGATTCATCGCAGACTAAAGCTATCAAGGTAACCTTCTTGCGTTCAGAGTTCCGTTTTTTTCTTAATTGCACCGTTATCAAGCCTCTATTTTGACCGGTTTTCTTAAATCACTGATGTTTTCAAAATTTTGCAGACAGTATAGGGAGTACATATTCGATTTGCTGGAATATCTGATATCTTTTTTTGAGCGGACAGAACCCTTAAAGGATCTGGATAGAATATTCTCAAAGGTTATTGTCAGATATAATGCATTATTATGAAAGCTATTGTACTTTCTGAAGTTCATTTTGCAGCCTGGGGAATAAACTAAGTAGCAGGCAAGATTAGGAAAGCTTCATAACTACCTCTTCACGTCTTTCCATGTGAAGTTCTTACACCATTATGTATATGTTGTCTGACTGTAACTTACAATAAACCTTGTGGTCCATAGTTTGTTAGTATCACATTCATCTCCTTTCTCAATCTTGAGTGAAGGTTCTTAATCATCTTCACATCAAATGGATGCCAATTTCTAGAATCAATTGATTCATTCGATTGAGATTGAGCTCTCTTGTGATAGTAACGTTGCTCCGTTGTCATGTGAAAGTCATGGTTCAAACATAGAATTCTATTTGCAATTCAAGGGTGAAATTGCATACAATTGATTCTCCTCAAACTTTGCAATGCAAAAGCTGTGTACTGGGGGGATCCTTTTCTCTAAGAAGCACATACGCCTTTTGGGATTTAAAGTGTCAGCGTCCAACACATGCCTCAGGCACGTTGGGACACGTGTTGAACATGCTTCGACACATGTCAAATTTTTTTTTATTCCGACACGTTCCGAACACACTCTAGACACTTTGAGTAATTTTATAATTTTTAAAAAATTGTGGGTCATTTTTTAAATTTCAAAAAATGTGTACTGTTCTATAATTTTGAAAACTTAAAATCTTCTCTCTCTCTCTTTTATTTCTATTGATGTTTCTCAATTTTTAGAAATTTCTCACAATAAAGAGAAACTTTTTTTGTGGTAGGCGATGCTTTTCTTTCACTAAATTTTCATAGGACACATAGTGTAGACTATAGAGAGAGGAGACGAATACAGGGGTGAAGTAAATGAAGGCGTTAATATAGCTAATCTTTCGTGGAGTAAGGATTTGATTTTTTCATTATAAACGAAAGCAATAACTCAAAAATTTAGTATAAATAGTAATATTTATCAATTAAAAAAATTCTAAACTATAATTTTAGTGTACATATCCCCAATATGTTGTATCCTTGATTTTTAAAAAATAGCGTGTCAATGTCATGCCTTTGTCCCCATGTCGGTGTCCGTACTTCATAGCTTTTACTTAATATTTAAAAATATGGTTTATGAAGTATTAATCTCTAGGAAATTTTCTTCATTCAACATTTTTATTGGCTGATGATTGCGTTTTTGCTTATTTAGCCAAATAATTTTTGTTAGATTATCTAATTGCAAAAGACTGATATGAGTTTCACAAAGATAAAACTAAATTGGTGGTTCTGCATTGGCTTCTTACCGTGCCTTCTGTTTACAGTGTATCTACTTTGTGGCAGGTTACTACTGAATTTGAGGAGCAATGGCGAAATGGCATAGTAGAAGGATGGGATAGTGAGGGGCAAGAAAATGGACTTGCTCCATCTGACTCTACTGTTATTGATCTTGATTATTATAGCACACTTGATGAGCTGATGGAAGTGGGACCCGAAAAGTTGAAGGAGGTTGGTGGAATTATTACCGGACATATTTAGTGTTCCCCCTTTTTTAAGTTCTGGACACTGTTTTGTGGTGGTATTAATACCATAATGGTGCATTTAAACTCATATTGATCGACAGCCACGCCCTTCCCTGCCTTGCAAAGAATTTTCAACTGATAAATGATGTTGATCCTGGTTAAACTAGTTCTAGCATTTGTAGGCTTCTTTTACTGTTTAAATCCTGAAATGCAAACTCATTACTTCCTTTGTGTATGCACATGTTGTGTGCATTCATTAGTTGCTTATTTTTTTCATTAACGGAGGTTGAGATTTTACAATTGAACTCAGAATATTGATTGTGAATGAAAACTTTGAGAATCTTTCCACTCTTTGCAATAATTTTATTGCATGTGTAAATTATTGTTCAATACTTCAAAAGCTATGATTCTATGTTGATTTCATCGCCTCCGTAGTTTAAATTAGTTTTCCATTCAGTGACTGTGCTTGGTATTGCATAGAAAATCTGTTTTAGTATTTTCTCTTTACTAGTCTGTTGCCTTTATTTATTGTCTAGCTATTATTTGTGACCTTTGTTGTTCATTATTTCTGAAAGTAAGGATTTGTTATTTTTCGTAGTTATATATCTTTTGGATGTGTTGTATTACATATATAGTGGTTTGCATCATCTTTATATCTTGACTATAGCATCTTGTTAATAGCTTCATTGCCTGCCAGGCATTGGCAGCCCTAGGATTAAAAACCGGTGGCACTGTTCAGCAAAGAGCAGAGAGGCTTTTTCTCTTGAAGGTAACATATCCATCTTATGTATTGTGAAGTTTGACCTACATCTGTGTGAAGATCAGATTCTTTTTTGTTTTGGTGATTGGATTGTGCTATGTGTTGCTTATTATTACAAAAGTTTTCTCAAGTCAGATTTTTTTCTAAATGCATGCGAGTCTCGCTTAATGCACTAATCGATGTTTACAATTGTGGCGACCCAGACTTGAATCACCCGACCCGGCCCGGATTGACCATTTGAAAAACTCAGACAATAAATAATCCTCATAAATACATTATTAAATATAATATCCATAACAGAAACTCCTTGAAATGTGAAATGACAAAAACATCCATAATATCAAAAATTTATGGGAACACAATCCCGATAAAATGTCCAAAAACCAATAAAGCAATAAAGGAGCCTCACAAATTTTCACCACAAAACTTCTAGACTCTGAGGTGGTTTTCACCTAAAATCTCGACAACAAATGCACAATTTCTTCTAGTTGGCTATTGACGACTCCACTTTGGAGCCAAGAAAAGCACAAGGGTGAGCCAAATGGGTAATAAGTAAATAAAATCTACAGTATTAGAATACAATAAAGTATTTCAGATAATAACGTTAAATATTTACAAAATTGATAATAATATGTGATAAACTAACTTTTGAGACTAAATATTATATCGTAATTGCAACTCAAAAGTAATAAAATAACTAAATATTAATATTGCAATTAGAATTCTATCAAATCCAAATATCAACAAAGATATATAGATTCCATCGAACTTATCTCAATATATACATTATCTATATGAGATATTTCAATGATATCATTAGATTCTATATATCACCGTGAACCAACAATTATGTGTCCACCTCTCACGGTTGGGTAAAATCTATGGGGTACAAGTATATGATCTCATGATATCTTGTCACCCGTAGTGTACAAGTATTGAACTTAATCCAAATGAATAATATTCTAATTATCACCTCAGGGTAAACTTAGAATATGTCACCCATGTATTCCCGTGGTCTAATCAGGATCCATGCCCGAATTGGATACAAAATACTCAATCTCAACGATATGTCATACCCAGCACCCACTGGTACAATATTCATCAATATCTCATCACATGTTGTTTACAGTACTATAAGTATCTCTCTAAATTACCTCAATCCTTTGGGATATGAAAATCAGTATCGGAATTTATAAACTACATTATGGTACCACAAGTTTCATATTTCTTGACACCATGGTGTTTTCTTATAATTTCCTCTATCTTGACCTTAGATAGTGAAGAACTATCACGTACGTGAATTAAGTTAACTTATAGAAATGATCACCGAGAATATCAGGAAAAATCTAACAATAATTAATTATTTGATTGACCCGTAAGATTTACTTGATCCTTATTAGCCTCATCGGCGTACTGTTCTCATTTCTAAAGTCATATATATATTATCACTATTGAACATAATTCACGAGATTTTGGTTAATCGAATATGACACGACACTAACCCAACAATTTCATAATTCATTCACCCTATAACTTGCCTCAAATTTTACATTTTACAACTACTAACTTCACGGAACAGGGACATAGCTTACCTGTGTCTCCCTTCAGTTCCAAGAACAATGGCCGTATTATTATGCTCACCGTCATGTATTTGTCGCTCATTTTCTATGTCTTCGGGTTACTGAAATCACATTCCGGTGATATACTATTGAAGTATGCTTGTCAAAGCTTAATATCAATAAGATTACAAACATGAATATATATATTTATCATGTAAACACATGACCCATTCTACAGCCACTGAAATCTGAAACTAGATTTTGATGATCGTCTTGGCCAATTCGTCACTTGATTTCTACCACTTCAAGATGTCAAAACCGAGAATCGACAATTTACTATTAATCTACGCGCTGCATAGAATAAGAGCAAAAATTGCAAAGGTAAAGGCACATCTGCTAAGGTGTAAATGATCGAGCCGAAAATCGTTCATCACCACTAGTATTTGCCGAAGCAATTTTAGTGCTCGATTACAAACACCTTGGAAATCAAAATCAGGTTCCGTCAATGAAGGATTGTACTACGCATACCGTAGTATTAAAATGGCAACTTGGATAATTTTTTTTAAAGCATTATAACAATGGGCTCAAAAATTGCTCGGAACCAAGGTCTTTCTCCTCCCCTAGGCACTATTCATTATCTTCCCCAAACCAACTATATTGTTCACCCGTGTTGCAGAATTCTTTTTTCTACAGTGCAGAAACATGTTGAGATGGGCCAAATTTCTATTTTACAAGTTATCCTACTATATTTATAAGGTTTAAGTAATAATCTAGAGATATGATGATGTAAAAATTATAGAAAAGCGATATGATTTTTCACTTGCCTGATTCTCCTTTCTTCTCGGCAATAAGCGGCAGCCGTAGTAGCAGCTTCTCCATTTCCTCCACTTCCTCCAAACTTATCTTGTAACAGCAGACCTTCATGCCAGTAGTATACCTTTGCAGCAACAGTAGAAAGTATACAACAAATTAGTTGGCCCCCTTCACACTTCCCTTCAATACCAGTAATGAAGCCTTTCGTGGTTCATGCACGATCAGCTGAAAGGTGGAGGAAGGCAGGTGGGCACTTGATGAAGGTGATTGTATGTGTGTTTGGGGTGGGAGAAATGAATTTGGTTTTAAAGAATTTCAGGCATGGCTGCCAAGGCTTGGAGATGGGGTCTGAATTTTATTTTAATGGTTGTTTCATTGCTGCTGAGGGTAGGAGATGGAGAAGGGGATGAATATACATCAATGGCTGCCGAGATAAGGGGCTGTTTGGGTGAAATTTGTTTTCCTTTTTTTTTATTAATTGAACTAATTTGATTAATTTTCTTAATATTAATTTCATCCACGTAAATATCTGACACATATTATGACACATATTATTATAATAAGCCTTAATTATTATTCCATGGAATTTGAAAATAGTTACTATCAGTGAAAAATTACCAAATTATCCTTCCAATATGCACGTAAATTTTGACCCATCTGTTCCCAATACGGAATTAATTTAAACTCCCTTGCTATTGATAAAGTATTAATTATCATTATTAATGATTTCTTTGGGTCGAGAGTACAATAAATCTGAGTCGAAACACGAGATGTTACAATAATCGTGCTTAAGTATTAGGCTCTCATCTCAGTGATTATCTTATCGAGTCTTGCTGTTTCTCTCTTCCTCACAATTGTTTTGGAGGGTCAGCGGGCTGCATGATACAACAGTGCACTGTTATAGTGAATCAGTCAGGCTAAGATAGGATTTACCTATTATGTTTTCTTAAAAAGTTACCCAATAATTTAAACTTTAAAAATGATTTATGATGAGGTAGGATCCTTATTTGAATTCCAAACTCATCCACTTGTTTTCTAGCACATATATTTGGTCCACAGATCTTCCATCCTTGTCTTAGAATATATAATGCCTATGCATCGGACTTTTTCTGGTGAATATATATTCTGCACCTAATATTTCCATAAAGTTTGATCTAATATGGTACCTCTTGCCGGAACTTGATGGATAATTGTGGGTTTTGTTCTGTATGTGCATGTGATGTTTTCTTTTGATTCGGTGATATTCATTCAAAATGGTGAAGTTGAGAGCTTCTGGTAAATTACATTAGTCCACCAAATCTAAATTCTGTGTCAAACTTATCTTATGCAAAATAGGGCACTAATTTTCAGCTGTGTTGGTAGTGAAAGGGGAGAAAAAATTAGTAGTGAATATCGAGTCCTATTGTTATGCATGCATATTTGCAGTTCATCTTACTTTTTATTCCACTTGTTGAATCCTAACTATTTATATTGGAAAATTCCATACGGTGATCCCAGTTTGAATCCTATGGGGACTGGCAGTCATACGAGCTGGGAAGGGTCACTGCATATGGTGTGGGCTGTGTGCTGCTAGGCCTGTAAACTTCAATGGAACTCCATTTCCCTTGCCAAACACAAAGGAATCATCATTTCTGTTTACCTTGCAGTCCCCTCCAGCATATGAAGCAATGAATTTGTCTAGTCTTATTTTATTACCCGAATGACTTCACTTCCATTTGTAGTTCTATCTGTACTTCTACTGTTATCCTTTATTAATAATGGCATTGTGTCTTCCCTTTGGAGGTGCTTTGAGAGTCAATTCAACATTTGTCCCAGAGTTTGTGTTCAAATCTTTGAGGTCTTCCCATATATTGGTCAAATTTGTTCTATCTCTGCAGAGCACCCCTGTCGAGAAACTGGACAAAAAACATTTTTCCAAACCCCCTCGTGCGGTGGAGCAGAATGGTGATGTGCCAGCTCTAAACCAAGAAAATCCGAAAGAAATAGCACTAGTGGAGGCCAAGCTGAAAAAGCTGTGTGAATTTCTGGATGAGGTTTCATAGTCATGTTTTAGAATCACTATTGTTTTCTTTGTTTTTCATCTACTGCTTTTACTGTTTCCTCCATTTTATGTCCGTGGTGCCTCACCCTTTTTTCACTGTGAGCCTGTGTAGACAATCGTGAGAACCAAAGAAAATGTTGAGAAGAAACAGGCATTGACATATGAGGAAATGGAAGCTGAACGAGAGGAGGTGAGATGCTTGCCTTTTTCGTGGATTGTTATCCCCCCCCCCCCCCCCATGCTAATTGAAATCCCAAATTAACAGATCTCTTTGAACCGAAGATGTTGTGCAGGTGTGTTCATGCTTTTCAAAACTTTTGAGTTTGAACATGAGCCCAACTTGACCACTGTTTCTTGGAAACAAAAACTATCAAAATTTTCACTTATATTGTTGTTAATGTGCATCACAGAATTTCGACATTACAGAATTTTGATTTGGAGTAGGAATTCAGCAAGGATTTGGAGTTGAAATAATTTGAAGTTTCAAGTAATTGTAGATACTTGGAATATGTATAACCGTGGTATTTGATTCCATGGAAATGAAAGTACCCATTAACATGAAAAGGAAAGGGGGGGGGATTCAACTTGCTATTCTGAGAATCACGGAAGCAAAATTGTCCACCAAATGTCTACTTTTTCTACCAGCATCAGCTATTGCCACTGTAACGACCCTGCCTCCTTTCTCCCGCCTATGTTCCCTGCAGTAATGCTCTACTCCTGCTGGCATGGCTAACATCACAATCACTTGAGATCACTGTCACCACTATCTGCATTATTCTTGCAGCTGCTGTGATCAGAACTCCTTCCTTTTCCATGTTCCTACTCTTCACCGCATCTCTGTTTCAGTCCCCACCATTACATTACACAGACCTCCAGACGAAAATTTTACTTTTCAAGTTGTTATTTTAAACTGAATGCAAAACTATCCTAAGTGCTAAACATTTGCGATGTTCCTACCCTTCATCACGTCTCTGTTTTGGTCCCCAGCATTACATTACATAGATCTCCAGATGAAAATTTTACTTTTCAAGTTGTTATTTTAAACTGAATGCAAAACTATTCAAAGTGCTAAACATTATAATTGAAAATGGGTGGCTTAGCACAAGTCGTGTGGTTAGGGGAGTGTCACACGTACGCAGTCTTACGAAACCCCTAGCAGGGAGCAATTATTGAGAGGAGGTTTCCATGGTTTTACCATATGATCGCTTGACAATACCCTGCCTACAGTTATCACTTAAAGAAATTGCAATTCAGTTTTCCAAACAGACTATTTGCTTCATTGTTTTATTTGTGCTGTAATGTTTTGGCCATGGCTGTTATTTATCATCCAGTTGTGATTGTGCTAATTTATATGTAATTAATGCTAAAATATAATAGATGTTTTTTTAGTTGTAGAAAGAATCCATTTTCAGTATGCGGATCAATGTTTATATTCTGCCATTATTTTTTATAAATCTTTTTTCCTAGCAATCCTTTTGTTTATATGGGTGGGCTGCCTTTGGTGTATTCTTACATGGACTTTGCTTGCCAATTGGAGAAAGATATTTGCCTTTCCAGAATGTATTATTCCGTGTATTTTGTTCCTCTTGTGAATCTGATATAGTTTGTTTGCCAGTTGGTAAGTTTTCTATCACTTAAGAATTTTTGAAATTGTGAAGCAGGAAGAAATACAAGCAGATACTGAAAGTGATGATGATGAGCAGCAGATATACAATCCCCTCAAGCTGCCTATGGGCTGGGATGGGAAGCCTATACCTTATTGGCTGTACAAACTTCATGGGCTTGGCCAGGTATGCTCATATTTAGTTGTGCGCATGGATGAAAATATTGGCTTCAATCTCCGTCACATCGGATGATATGTATCGGTGTCAACCATATTAGAATACAATTTTCTTTGCAACCTAAAACCTGGCAGCAAATATTAGGTGTCTTTGTCAATATTTTGAATATTGGTCTAAATATCGTATATATGGCGACATTTCAATATTTTATCGTGGTATCGAAAAATATTAATATCTGGAGGCCTTATATCAATATTTATTGTCCGATATTTTGTATATTGGCCGATTTGTTTTGGGCTTTCTCTAGTACCGGGGTTTTTAAATTCAATCGATGTTTTCCGTCTCCCACGTGAAAATATCTGAGTTTCGTGTATTTCATCAAATTCCCTCATTTATTTTTATGTCTAGAATTTGGTATGCATGAAATGATTATTAAAAAAGCTTGGTACTAGATTTTCAATAGCCACGCATTGTGTTTAACCACAGTCTTGCATGATGGCTACCGGACAAAGTGTCTTGTAATTTGTCATCGTAGAGACATTCTTGAACTCTGTGAAATGAGTATGTACATTGTTGGTCGCCTTTTCAGTGCTGCAATTTTGTTCTTCATAATTTAGGAATTCAAGTGTGAAATATGTGGGAATCATAGTTACTGGGGACGCAGAGCTTTTGAAAGGCATTTTAAAGAATGGCGTCATCAGCATGGAATGCGCTGCCTTGGAATTCCAAATACCAAGAACTTCAACGAGATCACATCAATCAAGGTACTTTGTTTCTTTGTATGTGATGAGGTTTCCCTGGCTTAAATGTTCTCCACTTAGTTTATTGAGAAAAAAAATATTGTGAAGATTGATCCATCCAGAAAGGAGGGGGAAAAAAACCAATCAACATCTCAGTTGTTCTGGCAATTAAAAATGGTTTTTGTTTATAAAAGATAAATCGATGGGGAATGCCAGACATCATAATGATGCTTAATGAAACTAAAGGTATGCCCTTCTCAATAGGTGGATCAACGGTGTCTAGAAAAGTTGGAGGTTCTCTATTTGTTCTGCTTGGCATAAAGCAGTTAGTATCGCTTGCATCCTAATGCTTTCTAATTGATGAATATTTTGGAGATAAAAAAAACTACATTGGCACTATGGGAATCTAGCGGCTTCCTTTAATTTAAGTTATTGAACAAGGTTTATCCAAAATGGTTATAAGTCCCTTGACACAACATGTTTGTCTCACTTTCAAAATGATTGGATTTGGAAGAGTTTAGATCTTTTTTCCATTCCTAGACTTGGTTATAGTGAACCTTTAGTGGGATTACCTATTTGAACATGCTAGTTCAAACGGCTTTAACATGCTACTTTGCTGACATCCACCACTCTAGACACCCATTGTGGGTTCAGGTTGAACTAAGAGCCTAAAAAAGTATGTTTGGTAGTGTGGAATTACCTGTTTGAACCTGGGTTTGAAACCAAACTTTTCATCAAAAAGATAGATAGGGCAATTCAAGTGAGATCCAATGTACATCCTATTGGTATCTGGTCACCAAAGTCTTGCTCACAAAGTCGAGAACTAATCTTTACAAGGATCATTTTTGAACCATTTGTTTGGACTCGCAACAGTGTAACACTATAACACAATAGCAAAATGGTAATTACAACAATGAGGCACAGTATTTTGAGTGAAAATACTTTTAAGAATGATGAAAAAGATAGCAGGATTATATATCTGAAAATATCCACTATATAGTGAGTCCAGTTATAAAAACTTTCAACAACACAAGAATACAATACCTTATAATAAAAATCCTAGCTATACAAAATATAAGAAAAAATGAAAAGAAAATGATTCATAAAATATTTTTTTCAATAAGAAGAATGTACTCAAAGGGTGGTAGAGAATAGAATATAATTTGAAACACAAAAAGATTAGTGAATCTTACTCTTCTTCCTTTCTTTCCTTTCTTTCTCTTTCTATTTCTATTTTGGTTGCTCGGACTCAAAATTCCCACATGCACTTCCCTAAAATCGTGAAAGAGTTTTTATGTTAATGTAAGCGCATGAGTGGCCATCATGCGCACATCAGGTATAAACCTATTTGACAAACCACGCATCTATGTTCTTTAAGTGCGCATTAGATGTTAAAATTTTGCTCATTCTATCACATGCATCCCTCGTGCCATCGAGGGTATTATTGGATAACATCGAGCGTATTATTTGATGATATATTAATGGTTGTGGGATTCACGAGGGAGTGACATAAAATTCCACAAATTTCTTTTCATGCATGTGGGGGCTATCACCCTGGCAATCATTCAGTATACTTCAAGCTTTGCTGTTTACACCACATTTGTTATTATATATTGGTCTTGACTTTATCAAGTGTTAGCAACTTTGAGTCAATCACATTCCTTACCTAATGATGCCTAACATTAATATGCTTTGATTTGGAGTAAAATGACGAGTTCTTGCAAAGGTAAATAGAGTTTTAAATGTCACACAAAGTAATAGATACTGTTCTTACTTGAAGTCGAGTTTCCATATGAACTTTTACATCCACAACATTTTCTTGCTTTTGTCACTGCAATGAATTTAGTTTCGGTGGTGGAGAGAGCAACATACTTTTGTAGCTTTTACTACCAATGCATAGCTCCTCCCGCAATATGACCAAGTAGCTCGAAGTGGACTTCTGAAAGTTAACATCGACCGTGATGTTGGCGTCTAAGAACCTGACCAAAAGCGGCTTACCATTGCCAAAGCACGAGCACATCTTGGAAATAGCCCGAAGATATCTTAATATCCATTTTACTATGGACTAATATTCTTTTCGGGATTAGAAGGAAATCGACTAACATTTTTAATCGCATGAGCTATGTTCATAGTCATACACCCCATCACATACATCAAACTTCCAATGGCCAATAAATTATGAACATGTCTCACACTGGCTTTCTCATCCTCTATAGAAGGACTTTGCTGAGTACTTAATTTAAAGTAATTAGCAAGCATAGTGCTGAACAATTTGGACTTCTTCATATTAGAATGTTGAAGTGTCTTTTTAATATGGTTTTCTTGGGACATCCAAAGCCTCTATGCTTTTTAGTTGCAAAAAATGCTTACATTAAGAATTTGCTTTGCCAATCCTAAGTCTTTCATAAAAAAACTCACTAATGTGAGAGGTATTTCATCCTACAATAAGAATGTCGTTCACATAGAGTAAGAGGATGACAAAGCCCTCTGATAATCTTTGGACATAGATGCAATGGTTTGAAATAGTTTTTCAGTAGTCTTGATCCACAATTAATGATTTGAACTTCTTGTATCATTGCCTGTGTGAGCTTGTTTTAGCTCATAAAGACCCTTCTTCAAACGACATCTTAGATGCTTCTTTCCTTTAACGCGAAATCTTTCTAGATGCTCTATATATAATTTTCTTTCTCAAGATCACCTTAGAGAAAAATCATCCGCACACATCTAGTTGTTCAACCTTTAGATCAAGGGTCACAATTGATCGAAGAACAACTCGAACAAAAAACATCTTTACTAACATAGAAAAAATCTCAAAATCGATGTCGTTCCATTGACCAAACCCCATCACAACTAATCTCACCTTGTTCTCTTTAGATTTCAAGCGGAAAATCTACTTGTTCTTTGATTCTCATTCGCTCTTAGGTAATTTAGTAAGTTCAAAAGTATGATTTTTATGCAAAGGATTTACTTTGTCTTGCATATTCCGTCTTATGTTCATCTTCTATAACTTTATCCAAGCATTCAGGCTATCTACCATTGGTAAGTAATACATACTTATCGGCTAATAGTGTAAGCCATTGATAAGTAATACATACTTTTCGCCTAATAGTGTAAGGAGAGACGTCAATTTCTCATGGATCATCTATGTGGGATTGTTGGGGTAGGCCTAGGAGCGTCATGATGAACATCATCATGAGTATCATCATTAACATTAATATCACCCACCTTGTCAAAGGTGGGAATCTTATGGCCTCCATCGCCTTCACAATTACCTCGAGCATTATCTTCAACTTGAATTGGTGTTGGTGTAAATAGTATAGGTTGTCATTATTAGAGATCATCTTCTCTGTTTTATCGATGTCCTCAATGGTCTCGCATTTAATGATCACTACATATCCAGACTACACAAGTTTCTTCTTTACTAGATCAAAAAATCGATGGTTAGATTCATCTTTCCCTTATCGAGAAAGATGTGTTGTCGCGTCTTTGCATTAAGCTTGGACCTTTCGCCCCTTGGATCATGGACAAAGGATTTACACCCAAACACGCACAATTTATCATAAGAGACCTCCTTTCTAAACAACATCTTATCGAGCACATCACCATTTAGGAGAACACTAAGTAAAAGGTTGATTATATAGGTCATAGCATTCAAGGTTTTCCCCTAAAACGAGCCGGAGAGCTCCACCCCTGAAAGTATACAACAAACTTTCTCAATAAACGTCCAACTTATCCTTTCGGCGACATCGTTGAGTTGTGTTTTTGGTGGAGTCTTTTTATGTCGTATTTCGTATAAACGACAATATGCATCAAATGCCACATATTGCTCCCCACATTGTCATTGCTGACACACTTCATCTTTTTTCTTGTTTGCCTTTCAACTAAGACATGAAATTATTTGAAGACAAAAGCTTGCCCCTTCATCTTTAAAGGATACACTCACAATTTTCTTGAGAAGCTATCAATAAACATTATAAAAAAATTGCATCGCCAAGTTTTTTACCTTAAGGAAACCACCTAAAAAGATCCTTCTTTTTTGTAGTTGAGTTTTCATGTAATGAAACCTTCCGTTCCTTCCCAGTCATATTATGAGGACAAGTCTTGAACTTTGTCTCTTTCACGCTTGAAAGAAAGTTCTTCCTCGCCAAGCAATTGAGTTCCTTCTTGCTTATATGGCTAAGACATAATGCCATAGATCGGAAGACTCGTCACTTCACACTCACTTTTTTGCTTGAGGCCGATACTTGCTACATGTGCAAGTTAGAAATCTTCTTCCCACATGTCACCACTAGAGAGCTTCTAATGAATCTTCATAAGCCCTCGAAGAATGTGTTGTGGAATCCGTTGTCATCAAGTTTGTTAGCCGAAATAAGATTCAACCAAATATTTGGGACGAAATAAGATTCAAACGGATATTTGGGATGTGTTGTAAATCCATCAAAACTAATTTTGTGCTATTGCTAGCGGTCAAATACACATCATCGTAACCCACGATCCACGACAATGTATTATTGCCCATTTTCAATACTCCAAAATCACCAAGAATATAAGATGTAAAAAATTCCCTTCTAGACGCATGCGGATTGATGCACCGTTATTGATCACCTAGTTTGTCTTATGATTGGCCACATTGATTACACATGACAAGAAGATTGCACTCGGTAACAACCGGATCTCTCTCATCATCTCAAAACTTCTTAGTCTTTCTTTCGCTGCTATCTTCGTTCTTACATTTCTACTTGTAGCAGTGCTTATTGGTGTGGATTTTCTTCTAGCAATGGTGGCATTCAAAGTTTTGATACATTGATCTCGATTTGTTTTAGCATTTTTTACTTGATTTACAGCCTCTCCTATTTTCTCTTTCTTGTAACTTTGAGACTAGAACTTTAAAATTCTAGGACATGAGGCCTCATGACCTCCTCATCTCATTAGGACTGCACCCTTGGATATGTTCAAGGTTACTAAACCATTGGGAGTGATAAGAAGTGATATTGGCAATAGTGATCCAAATAACCTCCTATAAATTCAACTGTATGGTAAACAATCACAAGTCTAACAAATCATCATCGAGGCTAGCTTGAAATTGGTTGAGATGATCGGCAATGGAATCGCTTTTTTGGTCCTTCACTTGTGTCAAATTTATCAAGTGATACAACTTGTTATCGGTCTTCTAAACGTAAAGTACTTTGAGCTTCTCTTACAATGCTCTTGTGTGTTTTTCATTGCAAATGTTATTATAGACATTAATTATCAACAAATTGCCAAATGTATCCACAAATTTGCTAATGTTCAAAAGAACACTCTTTCACCAGATTTTGATATGGATTTTTGGATAGTAAACATTGAAATATGAATTGATTTAACAAACAATAGATCTTTTATCTTGCTTCTCCAAAATCAAGTCCCCACAATGATTGTTTCCAAACCCTTTGTTTGGACTCGTGAGAAAGTAATACAATAACATATAATAGCAAAATGATAATCATAACAATGTGGTATAATATTTTACATAGAAAATCCCTTTAAGAATGAGGAAAAAAATCATGGGGCTATATATCAGAAAATAGCCACTATATGGTGAATCCGATTACGAAAGCTGTCAACAACACAATGATACAATACCTTACAATGAAAAATCTGAATAATATATAATATAAGAGTAAATAAAAAGAAAATGATTGGTAAAATATTTTTCTCAATGGCAAGAACAATATATCCGAAGTCGGCGGATAATGAAATACGATTTGAAACCTAAACGGATGAGTGAATATTCATTTTCTTCCTTTCTTTTCCTTCCTCTTTCTCTCTCTATTTCAACGCTCAAAAGGAGACTGAAAATTCCCGCATATAATGCCCTAAAATCATGCAGGAGTTTTTTTATATTAGTGTCCAACACATTAATGCCCATGCATGCATTGGATGCAAACACATTGGACATATCAGGCACGTGTGCCTCTTAAATGCAACCTTTTGGGCAAACCATGCACGTGTGCCCTTCAGGCACTGAAATATTGCTCACACTGGTGCATGCACCCCTAACGCGTTACTTTAAAAAGCCTCTGCTTGAGCAAATTTTTACACAACATGAAAGGCACTACTAGATAATATGTCAATTGGTGTGAGACTTATAAGGAAGTGACCTAAAATTCATCATATCAACTTTCAATTTACTTGTGAGATTCGAGCAGTCTAGAGTGTTGCTACTAGTTAGTTGAAAATCTAAGTTTATTAGAAACTTATTTTAAAATTCTCGAGAAATTAGCTTTTTATTATTACATTGGCAACAATCCAGCAATCAAAGCAGGCTCAATGGACAATAGAGATGGAATACTTGTTGGATGGTTAGGGCATCCTATATTAAGGCCATCCTTGGAACCTAGGAAAGAAGCTACCCTCTCGAGGCTAGCCTTTAAGAATCAATCTCAGGATTAAAACCTGCAATACAAATTGTAACTATGGAGGCTGCTGATGCTGTTGAATTAACCTCTAAGAAAGAACAATAGCTACTTCAGTTGAGGACAAGCCACCGTGGCTGCACTTGTCAACTTGCATGATTTTTCTGTTTGCTTGCACCAAAAAGGCCTTCTCACAAGCTGGGAGACAAAGCGAGGCCCAGCAAGCCACTATGCATTCTGATCATGACTTGAAAAAGGAAAAATGGGAAAAAAAACTTAGTGTTGGTGTTTGTTTGCTTACCAAGCTATCCTGGCGGGTTTTTGTAGTTTGGGGTCGACCATCCACTCTTTTTCCTATTGAAATATCAGCCCATTGTCTTTGTCATTTTACCTTGAAAATTCTTTATAAATAAAAAGATGTCAAAAGGGTTTCTTACTTCCCAAATTGATCCCCCTAAATATGTACGTAGACACTTGTTTATCAAGAATACATTAAAAAAAGGCTCTTCCAATTGTTGATTAATTGCTAAAGGTGGCTTAGAGGGGTACATCTGGTGGCATTGTATATAAGAAAATGGCTTAGTGGGGCTTTGAATTGTTCATTCTGGATTTATTTTCAATGGAACAGCAATTTTATTGTTTGGTGAGTGTATATTAGGAATTACTATTGCTATGGGGTAGCAATTCCCAGTTTAAGTAAACCCATATTTCTCTTGGGTTTGCTTATTCCTGGTTCTCAAGGAATCAGCATTTTAGGCCGAATGACCCATTTGCTCCGTAATGTTTATAATCCATGATGTGTTGTTGCCAGTGAATGGTGTATTGGAATATAATTTTTGTGAGAAGGGTAAAAGATCATTTAATATTTAATTCTGTGTATTTTTTTGTTATTTATGCCTAGAAAATTATTTTTCAGTTACAATT
>JAOVVI020002074.1:0-12234 GCA_028571085.2 Nepenthes alata
TCCGCCTTCTGAGAGGATCATTTCCTTTCCTCGTGTGGATATGGGCGCCATTCTGGGTTGTAATGGTCAGGAATGAGGATTCACTTTCTTCCACGGGATATTACGCGCAGTGAACGTTGAGGTTGCTGTTGTGAGTCGTACACTGATTTGAGAGCTTTTCTTTCGGGATGTACTCTAATTCTGGGAGATTTTCATTATAGAGGGGATTTTCTTCCTCATAGTTGTAAAGAATTAGGGCAGACGACTGTTGAGCATGGAAAAGGGCGCGTGAGCCGATTTCGATTTGGACTGCGTCTGGTCTGCTTGGGACACTTATTCGGTTAACGAGAGCGTTGACCGTCCTATGGGCAAGTGGGCCGCCATGCATTTTAGGCCACTTATCCCTTTTGGAAGCCCGCTACATCCGTCCCTATCAATTTTATATGTTTTTACATCTAAATTATGGTAATTTTTAGATTAACAGTCAATAATAATAATTTTATCGGATAAAAAAAATCGTCAAACTTCTAGCCATTACTAAAATATTGATATTTTAATTAGTGCATTAGAAGCAGCACGATGGACCACTGCCGTGTGCGATGAACAGAGCGTTCTGATTTCGCCGATGAAACGGGAGCTGAAAGTTGAGTCTAATCTCAACTCTTCTTTCCTCTGTTGCTAATTCTTTAACTATTATTTAATTATCAGCTCAGACATTGACAAAAAACAAAAGAGATCTCACATCTTCGTGTATAATTTATCGGTGTCATTGGATGTTTGATATTTGGGGAAGAACAGACGCTTTTCTGGATGATGGTTGGTGAAATCTAGGGTTTCTTTTGGTGCATATTGACCGGGGAGGAAGCGCTCTGATTTTAAGTATACTTGGAGCGGGAGAGAGGGGGAAAGGATGAAGGAGGTGGTAGGGGGCCCTGGGACAAAGAGTGGGCTGATGTTGCGATTAGGGCAGTGTATGTTTGCGGCGGCATCTATTGGGGTGATGGTGTCTGCTTCTCCCTTCTCCAATTATACTGCTTTCTGGTATTTCTCCCTCCGTTCTGCTTTCCTTTCCCTTTGTCTCCTTTTTTATTATTGAATTTCTTTTTTCCTTCCTGTTCTGCAAATAATTGATGACGGTCATCATCTTTTCTGAGCTACCGCTTTCGTTTTTGCGGTTTCTAGGGTTCATTGATGGCGAAGTCCCGCCGCCCCACCTCCATGTTGATTTTACAGCTTCTTCTTTTTTTTTTTAATGTCTTTGTTTAAGAACGACCTCCTTGTCAATTGTTGCTTAGGGAATGAGTTGGGCTTATCTTTATTTATTATTACTTTTGTGTTTTTTTTGGGGTGTGGTGGTGGTTGGAAATCCTAAATGTAGACAAACTAGTTGCTGTGATAAAGCTTGAAGAGAGAAATATTTTTGGAAATTCCAATGGACACTCAGTTTGCAATGTCGTCATATCTATCCATCTGTTTTGTACGAGTATGCTAATTTAAATGGATGGATGAGACATGGATGAGACGCTACATCATTTAATGATATCCAAAAGTGTCCCCTAGCATTACCGGTTGGGGAAATGAAATGCCCGCTTACAATCTGTGTTTATTTGGTTTCAGGAACTTCCAGGTAATACTTCTCCAACTGCACGGTGTCTGTCTTGGGCTGCCATTTATGCCTTTTTACTATTTAACTGCAGAAGAGATTTTTCATTGTATTCTTGTATTACTCGATTTGGCTTTTGCTTAACAAAATAATAGATGGCTGGTAGGGGATGATCTGGGCCTTTGTGGCTAAGAGCAATTTGAATATGAAGCAAAAAAGAATGCCTCTATTTTGATTATTGGAAGTATGCTCTTCAATTTGCATGGAGCTTACTGTGTGTTTGTGGCATTGTTTGCAGCAAAGAGAAAACATATGTGCGGGGAGTGGTTACTTTAGAATTGTCTTCAGTGTCTACAAGAAACAACCACTTTTTGAACAAAGAAAACTGATAGACCACTTTAGGGAAAACTTTCTCTCTATTTGGCAGTTAATATAGCCCAATTAAAACATCTTGTTAATGGAAAATATCCTTGCTGAGTTGAATAGGAGCTTTAATAATTCTTCCTAAAATAGATTTCTATATGTTATTTTTTGTATGCTAAAATTATAAACTATTAGCAAGTCATCAAAAATCAAAACCGAGAGGTTGATAGGTGAGAAAGCTAGTAGCGTCCAATTGTTCACAAGCGGAGATTCAGGCTTGTTGTAATTGAGGTTATGTAATTTCAAATGTGTGAAATCTGGCCAACTATATTGCTCGGTCAATTTGGTCAATTAATTAGGAATTGCATTTGGCCACTAAGATGGCATTTGAATTACCCGTGTAATTTGGGTGGCATTTTACTAATCACACAGTATTTTTGTGTGATAGAGGAAGAGGAAGTGAGCAAACAAAAGAGATTGCATGGTATGTGCCAAAATTCATGCAGTTTCACCAAATACTATAATCAACAATTTGATAGAATCCAAATCCCAGGAATTTAATTACTTGAATTTTCTTCAATTCTAGTGAATTTAAAATGCTCCATACCAAACAAGATCTTAACACGTGAGAGAGAATGAGGAGATAAGAGAATGAAGAGTGGCTGATTTGTTCATTGCAAATGGCTTACATTTTGCCTATTTATAGGCTAAGATAGGCACATTATGGACCTTCAGAACACAATATAAAATCACCAAATCCATGTACTGAAGCAGACCAATAGAACCGTTGATAACAATTGCGCAATTTGTAAGATTACTTGTGTAAATTTGCAATTTCCACCAGTCTTTTTCATTCAGAGTTTTTTGATTTGGCATGCCAAAGTGCAAGCGTTTGGTGACTCCAATGGCTCAAAGTGAGAAGTTGCAAAAAACAATACAGCCAATAATGTAGCACAACTCTATATTGCTGCCTGTTTGGTTTGGTGATGTATTTTGCCAACACAAGGCCAGATGTTCTGCATCCATTTAGCATAGTTTAAATGTTTTAAACAACCCCAGGCAAATTCACTATTTTGCCTCAGATAGATTACCAATCTTGTGGAAGCTCCAAAGCTGTTGTATTTATTGTGTTTGTTGCCTGGGATAGCTTGACACTAAAGATTGAGAGTGAAACGAGCATGAAACCATAATTCATTCCAATAGAAGAACAAATTTCATTTCTTTGACAAATTAGAATTCTAAATCATTGATTATCCCAACAATTTTAGGTCATATTGAATCATATTTAAGTGATCCTAATTATATTTGCAAAATTTAAGTCCCATGTGAAATTAATATTTGTAGCAAAATTTTCAGGACTGAAACATTCATTTTTCCTTTAAACTTTAAACTAATTAGTCATGGGGATTAGAAAACCACTTGACAAATAAAACCTGAAGGCTGAAGGATAACAATGTTGCAAAAGGAAGAAAAACTCTAGAAATGGAGTTCAAAAGATAGGGTTTTTCCTGCAAACACACTTTAGAGAAAAGATTAGCCTTGAACTTCTCTTTGCTACATTTGTCATGGTCAAACAATTTTGATGAGACACGAACTTGAATCATCAAACAAATTAATAACAAGATTCATTACATGGTGAAGTTTTCTTGCATTACACAATAAAATATGGAGAAGATTCATTATGTGTTGACTTTTTCTGGTATTACACTCATGGATACACTTTAACTAAATGGTTTAAATGGCAGAAATGTTAACTAGCAGACTTAATAAAGTCCTTGGTATCATTCTCAGGAGCTTGGGATCATATCTGACCTGTTTTGGGCTTGAGAGGTAGTGGTTAGATCATGCTGATGGACAGATTAAAGGAAAAATGAGTGGTGTGGCTCAAAAAGAGAAGAAAATAAATGAACACATTCTTAGCAATTCAAAGTATCGTCTATGTAATATAATAAGATGACAAAAAGATGATTGAGATGGCTTCAACACCTGAAGCATTAGTCAGATCATGCTCCAATGAGGAAAAAGTGATTTCAATGACGTTAGAGACAACAAGGAGGGGTTCTAGGTTCAGAAAAACTTGAATGAGGTGCTAAATAAGGATATGACTATGCTTCAACTTTATGAGATATTGCATTACATGGAATGCAAGGACTGAAGACATTCATATAGCCTACTTCAGATGGTGAACCTAAGGATTTGGTGTTGATTTTAGTGTTGAGTACTTCTGCGATTATGCTATTTTATTTGTATCTTTGATATTCATATCGGCAGCCATGAAGCTGGCTGGAATGATTGTGATGTGACTTGTATTTGAAGTGGGAAAAATGGATTCTTCCAATATTTAACTGTGAGTCATGTCTTATTTATAGGCTTTTCCATCAAAAGTGGGATGGTGTACAAACCACCCTAACTGCTTTGGACAGCCTAAGTCAATGTTATGCGGATTAGAGTTTTAATTTTTTGGGTGCAGAAATGTGGATGCATCTTTTGCTGGATCTATTTAGTTAGCATGTATTTCTTGTTTTTTGATAGCACTCATTAGCTGATTCCCTATCTCTCATTCTGATCCCTGTACAATGTTCTCTTAACATGGCTAATGTGGATGTGCCATCCATTTCAAACTACTCATATTCTGTGATTTTGTTGAGAAAGTTCTGTTACTAGCTGAACAATGATCTGGCCTTGTCCTTCTGTTCTGTAATTGACGATAAAACCGAGTACTTCAACCTAAATTTGATGTGATATCTAATGCACGTTATATGAAAGATGATAGAATTGTACCATAAATGGATGGAAACTCCCCTTATTAAAAAAGCAACACAGTGTCTGCTACCTGTTTCTTTGAAGTAATTTAATTAATCACTATTTGTCTAGGTAAAATAGCATGTTTGCAAAATGCGTGTTAACTTCCACCTTGTGCCGCCAGCTTATTAAGCCATTATTTTGGTTTGTTGCATGGAATGAAATATCGGTATTTGCCACCCAATACCGTTATTTTTTATTCCATGGTAAAAATTGCAATATATTAAAGATATATCAGCTGTTACAACTGATATTTTCTAATTTAATGCCTAATATTTTCCCCCAAAGTTCTGATTTTACAAAACAAGTTTGCCTTCGACAAAGATGTTTATTGCCTACACGACTGATATTGATGTGATTGTGATCAATATTGATACAAATATTCTCATCCATGATTAATGCTTCCCCCCAATCATTTTACTTTCATGTAGCTAGGAAAATATAAACAAAAATGTCACCTAGTAATGGCTGATACCAATACAAATATCACCTACTTAGCCTCACATAGGGTCTATGATAAAGCAAACACTGTAGGTTTCTCAAGTCAGTGATGCTTGTGATGTAAAACAGTCAAAAATGATTTCAAATCAGCAATGGCTGAAATAGAAAAGGCTTTACTATGAATATGTAGCAATTGAATGTGTGATGGACTTGTAGATAGACTGAGCTTTAATAGATTTCTTTGTACTCATCTAGTGACAAAGGAGCATAGTGAGCAAAGTGCGAAGAGTAAGATTTGGTTCTATTCTATGCCTGACCTTCCAAGACCTTATTAAGAACCTATTACAGTCAAACAAACAAAACTTTCCTTCTAATAGGAATTGAATAGGTGATGGATTGATCTAAAATCAAAGTAGTTTCACTAAGTGGAACAAAAAAGGTAGGTTTATCGGTGACTATAAGGAAAGGAAGAGTGGTTTGGCATAGTCTTGAACTTTTAGGCTAATTTAAATGCAAAAAAAGGTCAAATATATGCATGTAACTTAGAAAGATGTGATCTGATCAACGATGAAATAAGCACACTCCCTTCTTCCATCGATAATGATAAAAACTAGATCAAACTCTAAAATCAAGCCTTTCACTTGATTGTTCAAGCTATGTTTTCCCATTCAAGACATGTTATCTATTCCTTTAAAACTACTATCATTGACAAAATGGCTCGTTTGTTTTACTGTTTTGGTTTTGGAACTAAGAAAGAAGATCCAATTGGGCTTGCTAGCAATGAAAAATTGTAGACCGAAAGACTCGCCAGCTTGCCTTTTCAAAATCTCATGTAGTTCTACTCTTCTCCTGATACGAGTTATTTCTTAACCATTCCCTTGTATTTTTTCCAAGGAAAGTAGCTTAGACTACCATCCTTTATTTGACCTAAACATAGGCTGAAATTTGAGCTGTATCTAATTGGATTTGTTGGACTTTGTTTGGGCTCGTTTAGCTTTTATATTGCTTATCTAGCTTAGACTAGGGCCCTGAATGTAAACATTGACCGACATGTATCAGTATCAAGTTTGCAATATTATTGCGATAATTTGTTATGATGGCAATATATTGATCAATATATTGCAAAAATCTCATCCGAAACAGCATCATTAACTTATAGTTTTCTGAAATTTTTTTCTTCCAATATATTTGATACTAATATATATTGTCAATTATCCATACAGTCATGACTGATATCGATATCAATACCAGTTTTTTTATCTATAGACTGAGTGCATTACCATCCTTTAAAAGCTCCATACTTTACTAAAGACCTCCAACAATACCACAACTCAATCAAGTTAGCATTTTTCCCTCCACTACCATAAGATGGGGAAACTTGTTTATTTCGTTAGCTTCTTGCCTAAGGAAATCCCAAAAGTGGCAACATTCATGTTACTACCTTGAGCTCACTTAGGAAATCCCAAGCTCCAATCGGGTACACTCTTATTAGCAATGGAGCTTACAGAATCTCATTGATACTGCCACTTAGAATGGCATCTCAAAACTCCCAATCATTAGCCTTGCTCACTCTTATTCACTTACAAAGTAACCAAGCTTGCCTCAACAAAAGAAGCTGAAAGAGTCCAGTAGTGCAAATTTCTAGCATTCAACCTTTAAAATACAGACACGTGGAGCTAATATAAAATTTTCTTTTTCATCTTTCACCCTTTCCCTATTTTTTCTGTCCATTCCTTCAAGATAATACCGTATCATTTTTCACTTGCATGTATATTTTTCCTTGCTTGAACGGGTTGCAATCTCTTTCCTTATAAGCCTCAGCATTTATGATTTTGGGGAAAGTAATTTTCTGGTTTTTGAATTATTTATTGAGCTATTTCCACTTTTAGACGAGCACACACACGTGCTCTCTATTCCTTCCTCCCTAAAAGATCAATTCTTGGGGAGGCTAGGTCTAATGTACATAGCTGAGACCTTTTTTGTGCCTTTCAGATAAAAAAATTCTCTTGTTAACTAAAAAATTTCTTTTGGGCGTTTTCTGTTTGAATCTCCATCAACTCCTGGTCTGCCTTGTTTGTGTGCTCCATCCACTCAATTCCTTTTTCAGTTCAGAAAATGCTATAAGTTGTAATTAAACTGATTAAAGAACTGAAAAGTTCTTTTCAATCACATAGTTTACATCAATATTTGAGTGAATATCTTTACATTCTACTCTGGCATAATATATTTTTTCTTCGAATTCAGTTATTTAATTGCATCAATGGGACTTCAAGTACTATGGAGCTTTGGACTTGCGTGCCTTGATGTCCATGCTTTGAGAATAAAGAGAGACCTTCAAAATCCAATCCTCGTGAGCCTGTTTGTTGTAGGCGACTGGGTATGTTTTCTATTCCTAATTTTCTTTTACTTCTTTCTTGTAATTGAGTTTTATCGTGCACATCATAAACATTTTGGATATATGGAATTATATGTTTTAATTGCTTTCGTTTCATTTATTTCGTAACCTTCATAATCAGTTGCAGTCCCCAGAGAAATCATGCAAGAAGAATATTCGTTCTTACATCCGAATAAGTTTGTCACATAAAACCTAAGAAACACATATTCTCCCCCGAGACTAAAGTGTTAGGTATACGACATGTATCAAACACTGGCACGTCTTGACACATGTCTATTTTTTTTAATTTTTTTTAAATTCTGACATGCTCCAACTCGCCTAGACACCTTTTAGACAAACTTAGGACACATTTGGACAAACTCGAGACTCGTTTGGGATAGCTTGGGCACATTTTGGACATGTTTCGGTTAGAATTTTTGCTTATATTTTGTATGTTTTAGGAATTACAAAGTGATAAAATTAAAATGTAGATGTTGATTGATGTGTAAAAGTTTTGCTATATTAACTTTTGTCTTAGTTTATTAAGTTAAATCAATATTATTGTTTTACTATACTATCTTGTTGAATATGTTTAAACATAACTTATTTATATTGGTTGAGTTGTGTACTTTTCTATCATTCTTTTGGGGTCAATAAATAAGAAATATGCATATTTATTATTAAGTTAAGATAAAATAGTATTGTTCATCAATTGGAAAATAATAAACTATGATTTAGTGATTGTATACCCCATATGTTGTATCTTCATCTTTAAATAAGTAGCTAGTTTCATGTTATGTCTATGTCTCTTGTCGATATTCATGCATATTTGCTTAAAATGGCAGTGTTTAGTTGATGTGGCACCATTTCTAATATTCAACACCATGCGTGCAGCGATTAATTTTTTACCAACTGCAAAAAAACTTGAATTGAAAGATCTCACCACAAATGAGACAAAAAAAATGGATTTTCTGTAGTTTCGGATGCAAAGGCTCAGCTACTGGGTAATGATTTAAAAATGGTTTATTTTCTATTTTTATTTTTTTAACATTTGGGTGTTGCTTAAAAGTATGCTCAGATGTTTTTTCGGGTTTACTGGGCTCCTTGCTGGTGACTAAGTAGTTTTTTTTTGGCTGTATTTGGTGCTGTCATGTGTTCTACTAAATTGTTGGTGCCCATTATTAGTTAAATGAAAAATACTACTCTTTGCTTATGACAATTCCCCCCCCCCCCAAAAAAAAGATCTGAACAATGCGGCACTTATTTAATTGTCTCTTTTTCTTTATGTTTTCTATTGAGAGGCCAACATAATAGGTGCCACATTTTAATTTCGCTAAGATAATAGTAAATTTGTAGCATAAATAGTATTACTGTTGGCTAAATATGCTGGCATGCAGTTTTCCCGAGTGATTTTCCTTGAAATCGGTTGAGTGAACATACTGCAACTCATTGTACATGTCAAAGAATGAAACTAAGAGAAATTTGATGTGTAACTGCTCTGTTGGAAAACTACTGCAATGAACTGATATTGCTTTCTCTTGTTCCTTTGCAATGTGCTTGTTAAGATTCATTTCTTTGTATTACATTTGACTTCAATCTGTTACTTAAACCAGCTATCATGTGTCAATGGATGAAAATCTCGGTATCAGTATCATTCATCGTTATATCGGTATTGAGTGTATCGAGAAAAAACAATTCTAAAAATTGTAAGTAGGCAGGGTTATATCATATGATATTTTGAATATTGACCGATATTTTTATCTATACATACCTAATAATGGGTTATGAATCAGGTAATAAACAATTTTTAACTTGCTGAAAGATTTATCAATTTGCTGAACTCTTGATGCTAGCGACAAATAATGATTGTAATATAAAGCAAAGTAGATGGAGTTGAGAGAGAAGAAAGCAATCGACACAATGTTCTATACTGCTTCTGCACAAACTGTCCTACTTCCCGATGTCCGAGTCACTCCAATACTTCGAGCCGTCCTGCTAGGATTATGTAATCTGCAATTCTTTATAGATTCCTCAAGTGTCTACAATCGAGTGGTCTCGTGGCCTTGGGTACCACCATGTAAGAAAACATTGGTATTGATATCATTTTGTCTGTTTGGGCAATGTGTATTAGACTCAATTTTTTCGAATTGGAACTTGGGGGAATATTGAGTGTATCAATTGATATATTTTGATATATTAGTTATGGAAATATCGATATCAATGAGAGACTGATGCCAATATATCAGCCGATACATATGGACGCAAATTTTTTCCACAAATCGGCACCTGGGGGGAATTCCGGGTATATTAGCCATTATATCGTCGATATAATGATATATCGATGCTGTTGGGATATCGATTCTATCGAACAGGCTTTGTTTAAACCTTTTGCACACATAAAGTCCTTTTGGTGTCAAATGGCTATTAACATTATGACAGAATGTGATCAATTTGACATAATTTTTTTCGTATACAGTAAAATAAATACTGAGACAAACATTGAGTATAGATATGGGGAAAATGGAAGTCCTTAAAATGTAAAATATTTAAAAATTTTGTTATTTAGATTGAAATATTACCAAAAAATTATAATTTATTGAAATGATTTATTTAAACATACAATTTATTTCAAATAAACATATATTTGCAAAAAAAATAATCCAAGTTGGCCCGAACCAATTACTTATATCTATGACCGTGCCCACTCCAAAAAATTAATCGAACCTAACTTTTTGATCGTGTCTGACTATTATACTAATATACATCGACAAATGCTAAAAAAGTTTGGATCGATCGGACTAGATCGATCGGGTTGCCCAATTTTTTATCAGGTCTAATAGATATGTTAAGTTCTGGTCATCCAATTTGTCCTTGCCATGCATTTAGTCCTCCTCTCCTTATCAGACAACCGATAAGCTCTCATTCGGGTCATCCTTAGACCACTGATATGATCTGAGATTCTATGAATCGATGATTTTCTTGCTACACTTGAATGCAGATAATCATAAAACTTCTGTATTAACAGGTGACAGCAACACTATCGCTTGCGGCAGCTTGCTCATCAGCCGGAGTAGTGATTCTGTATTCAAGGGACTTGGACTTCTGCGCCACAGCAGTTCTGAAACTTCCATGCAGCAAGTTTCAGATCTCGGTAGCTTTCGCCTTCATCACTTGGTTTCTTATAGCCACGTCCTCTCATGTGATGTTTTGGATCTTGGCCTCCGTTTAAAGCAATCGAAAGAGCAAAATCGCTTGCTGCTGTTGACCCGAGTCCCGGCATCCTCTACCTCACCTGTACATGAAAATTCTTTTCCCCTTTTCCTTTTTTCATTGTCATCATCATCTGGATTCAAATTCAGGCTTGTCTTGATCATCTTAAGAAAAAATAGTAAGATCCGATGCCGAGTTTCTTGTCGATTGATTTGTAGAGGAACGTGTGAGAGTTTCTTGTGTTAAATGTAGTAATTCTTCCGATATTGATGATTGTCTGGAAGCTCGATCCCATCTTCGAATGTATCTATATATGGCTGGTCACGCTGGTTGTGGTCGTTGATCAATGTTGACACGTTTTTAACCCGTGAATGCAATCTTTTTGATATCGAAATGGACAGGTTTCTTTTATCAATAACACGATCTGAACAACCCTAAATAATACAACCGTATACATTCGATTGTTAAGGGGTGGTCGTCCCTGTCGCGAATACATAGAAGATGAGATTATGCATGGCATTGTGCTGATCGAAGCATGCCGTCTGCTTCTCAAACGGCTATGATTATACGATCCGAGGGCCATCTAAATAGCTTTGAAATCATGTGTGACTTTGTCAGAAGATAGAGTTGAGATTGCATTGGGCACATGCAGAGATGGAAAGTCCTGGCCACTGAAGCTCCAAAGAATTACTGGTCCAATATCTCGAATCGAAACCTTTAAATCAAAACAAAATTTAGGCTAATGAACTGCTTGGTTCGGTTTATAGGTTGGAATATAATTTTTTTTTTGGGTTTCGGCTTGCTTACTTGTTAGTGTTTTAAATTTAGTGGGTGCACCAAACCGATAAATATGTTGAACTGGTTCGATTATGGTTTACATTTTTACTGAATTTGGGCTAGAAAAGGATTTATAGATCGATTACTCAAACGTGAAAGCTCATAGTTAGGCCATTGAAGGGATGGAGGATGCTTTGGGGTTTATACCCTTTCTAGCCGTAGAGGAAAATGAAGCACAAGAGTAATTTAAATTGTAATCATGCCTGTTTATAATTTAAATTATAATAATTTGAACTGGTTTGTGGATGTTTTTATTGTCAAGTAATTTTATTTTAAAATTTATATTAACATAAAAATATTTAAAATATAAAATTTTTTAAATTGTAAGTGATGCGTTATTGGATCCGAATTTCGAACAGATTCGGGTTTATCCGTTTGTCCTGGTTCCGGCTTCGTTCACTTAGTTTGGATCCTACACACCACTAAAACGAACAAGAGGTTAGTGTGTCGGCAGGAAGTTGTCCCATCAAAAACACTTCGACGTTCAAGTCAGTAAACTGCCTACGAAATCTGAGAATTGAAAGAGAGAGAGTGATAGTGTGTGGAACTCGAAATGAAAGAGAGACAAAACTATCTCCTTGAATCTAGATGGTGGGGAGGCAGTAAATGGCTGTTAAAAGTACGT
>JAOVVI020002075.1:0-22072 GCA_028571085.2 Nepenthes alata
CAACTTAACATTATGAAATCCTTAAGTTACAAATAACTTTCATTATTTCAGATTGGCATTTGAATGGAGTTCAAGCATCATCTTGCATGCTAGAAATAATGTCTGTAATGAAGCAATTAAAACACATGTTGATCTATACTACCATTAACCAAAGCCGAAGCATAGTATTAGATCAACAATATAGTGGTTTCAAACTTCCATTCTTTACATTCAACACTTGAAAATATATCAATTCTATACAACATTCAAATAACATTCAAATGCTGAAATCCTAAAGAGTTGTGTTCAAAAGACATTCAAACGACACCTCAAGTGCCTCAAATAAAATACATAAAATAATGCTATAACTGAATCTGACATGCATATTATCATTATTCTTACATATACCTAAGATTCCTCAATAAGAAACACAAATAGAAATTCAAAGAATACTTGAGTATGTCATAAACTAGCAAGAAGGTTACAAGTTTCTTGCAAAAGTTACTTTAGTTACTTGCCTTAAGCCTATCTTCTTCCATTTTCTATTCTTTCTCTTCTTCTTCCTTCTTTCTCTCTCAAGTTTGAGCTCCTAATTTTTGTAATTCTCCCTCTCAAGCTATAATGCCACTTATATAATAAAGGGGGAAACGCAAAATATCTCTAGGGCTTAGGGGTGAACGAGTGGATTTATTTTCCCTCCAAGGTTCTAAATTGATTTGAATTTATTTTTCTTCTATTTTTGGCTTGGTACTTGCCCCAAAATTCTTTGAGTCAGCCGAAGCAATAGGCATAATTTCCAAGTTAGAGTCTTCAAAATATTCCTATAAATAATGCAAGATTTTTGTTCCTTATTTAATTGATTAACATGTCTAACCTTGCCAAAATTGTATGATCCAATTGACATCAATATACTTTCCTAATTATGTCCCTTTTTGGCCAAGCCATGATGGAATTCACCAATTAATATTTTACTAATGTTTTTCCAAATTATAGTTCATATTCTCTTCAAAATATTTCCAAAAGTTCTTCCCACAAAATCGGCCCATGATGCTCCATACTTGAATTAAATGGCCACATAAAATCTTATCCAAATCCCTCTCATAAATCAGCTCTAGCATTTTAATCCATGAGATTGTTTTAGCCCACTAGGCCCAATTTCACATAATTCACTTAATTAATTAAATTTCATAATTATTATCCAAAAATAACCCAAATCAAAACACAAAGCATTAGAATGTTCGGAAGTTCTTGCAGTCCTTTGTGTTGTGCCTAATATCTTGGTGAAATAGATAGTATTTAGATTGGTCCACAGACTTCAGGTGTTGGACTAGTCTCGACCACCTCAACAACTACTCGTCCTAGAGTGGCGTTAGTTGCAATTTTTAAGATGGGCCTTGTGGTGATAATGGCCCGAATTGGCAATCATGAGGTCTCTTCTAGTGGCCTCCTTTACCCCTATTTTCCTTTACATGGTTGGGTTGGCTTTAGGCTACTTGCTTAGCTAGCCTCATCTAGTTAGCCTCCTTGGAAAGGTTGAAGGACCAAGCCATGTTCATCAGTTCTTCCAAGGATGTCAACATTCTCTGGATGACTTCTTTATAGAAGTCTTTGTCTTAACGGGCGTTGTTGAAGATCCCTACTTTGATGTGGTTGGTGAGGTTCAGGATACCTGAGCTTCAGCGTGAAAGTGTGCAAGGTAGTCTTTTAGGCTCTTGTGTTGGCCCTAACATATGCTAGTCATGTGCTAAGGGTGCTTCTCGGGCCTCTTGCTCAAGACAAATTGGGATATGAAGCTGTTGAAGAGCTCCTTGAAGGAGCTGATGCTGTGAGGTTGGAAACAGTAAAACCAAGCGTGTGCATGTCAATTCAAAGTCATAGGGAAGCACCACCACAGGTGTTGAGCCTCTAAAAACGCAGTGGAGTGCCAAAATTGTCAAGATGGTCCTAGGGATTCAAGGTACCATCATAGGGTTCTATCTGTGGAATCTTAAACTTCTCTGGCAGGAGGCACTCCAAAATGGCATTAGTTAAAGGAGTGAGCATCTTGATTATGGCTCCGGTCGACTATCTTGGTTCTTCGAAGACCTTTTGCTATATCTTCTGGATCCTCTCCTCCACTTCAGTCGCAAGTGAAAATCTTTGGGCCCTAAGGAAGGTGTAGAGCTTGGTTTGGCTGGCTGTAGCCACTGAGAAGGTGTTGTGTGTTGGGGGGTGCTACTAACTAATGCCTCTTGTCGGTTTGTCCACCTGCTAGACTGCACATCAGCAGATTCTCGCAATTAAGGGCTGTGTCACTCCGGCGATACATCTGAAATGGCTGCATCCTGGTGGTCTTCTTGGTCTAAGCTTGGGCATTTATGCTCATCCAGTCCTTGGAAGGCTAACATCAGGAACAACTCCTCTTAGCTGGTGTGATAGGATGAAGTTGCACCCGGCAGAAGGAGCCTTCAGCTATCGATCATATTGGCCAGTATATTCAAATATGTATTTGATATGGAGACATATTGTGATGATTTCCCGGATATTGGTATTAGAACCTCCTGATGACATTGCATATCAGTCAATATTTTGTGTATCAGTAATTGTTGTGATCTATGAATGGAATGTTATTATTGTTAAATTTTTATGCAGCCCTCTAGGGTTCCGCAATGACTTTTTGTAAACTTAAGATGGATGGTAGATAGTAACCGAGGCATCAGCCTTTTTCAATGAAGCGAATGCAATGATTCACATCGGACTCCATTGTGGCCCCTTAAATCCTGATTTATAGTCTAAAATCCCCCTTCACAGGAATCAGCCACCCATACTTCGTAACGACCTAAATGGTTATAGCTTCCTTTACCATTTCAATCTGTTTCTTTTTACAAATTGCTTTGAGAAATGATTTCAAATATATTCTTGTCTTTTGAAATATCTTTGACTGCTTAGTGGTTGCTGCAGATCTTTGCTATCTCCTAACTACTTCATCAACTTTTCTTGAGGGCAGATAATTTGCAGTGTTTCTTTGCTCTTGACATCCAAAGCATATAATTGGCTACTTTTGAGTGAACAAGTTCAGATGATTATGGTATTCATGATCTGTCTATAGAGCAATATGCTTTTAGTGAAGCATCTCCCTTGAGGATTCTTCTGGATTGAGGCATATGTGCAACTTTCATAGACATCCACAGTAAATATGTTGGATGGCAGAACTTTTATCCTTTATTTTTTGTCTAATCAAAGTTTGTTCACGAAGTTGAATTTGGATAGCAGGGGTTGTCGTCATATAGTTAATGTTGTTTATTTGAATGTTGACATGTGCATTATCTTTGTAACATATGCTACTCTCAGGCTCAAGTTCAGATTGATATACCTTTACGTGATAATCTACGTGCAATGAAGCTGGAAATTCTGAATAGATATTGTTTGCCAGCCATCAAAGATGTCAACTTCAACTCTTTGGGAGCTTCCTTTTTGATAAAGTTTGTACCTTCTCAACCTAAAAGGACTAATGTTTTCACAAATTCATTAATGTATTTTTAACTTCTTCCTGAGCTTTATTTTGGGAACAGAAAATTACAAACTAGTGTATGAGGGAAAGGTTTGGTGGAGTAAATATAAATGCTGTTTGCTGCATTTAGTTAGAATTTCTTTCTGCTGTGCTGCAAACTTCTTAATTTTGATTATTGATTTATGATATTAATATTGTAAAGATGCTTTTAATTAGTTGGCTAATCCCTCTCTCCTCCCTTTGTGGGGGCAAGTTACTGGGGTAAACCAGCAACTTGAATATTGCAATCAATGTGGTCCTTCATGATTTAAAATAATGCTTGAATTCTGCAAAGCAACCACTGATCTGGTTGGCAAACAAGGATAAGTGTGACAGAAGTCTATATGAAACATGAGCACATCTTGGACGATTGTCTTGTTGTTTAATGGCTGGTAATCCTGTATAACAGCAACAATTTCCAAATTGCTGTTAGCAACGTGCACAGCAGAATTATGTTTTTCTTTTTGGCAAAGTTGATCCTGCTTTGGGAAGTTTTGTTGTAGTTGAGTTAGAAATCTGACACACTTTCAGGAGCCCAACAGTTCTGAGAAAAATGGAGGGAAAAAAGAGGATGAATCTAAGACGGTTCTGGGTGTATTGTAGACACCCTAAAGTTATCTGAGAGAGAGATTGTAGGAGGTGGCATGGTGCTAAGTTCTGTAATATAGTGTGATACAGTCATGCAAAAAAGAGTCTTTTGCAATTTGTTCTTATCCCTAGCTAGGTAACTTCTCTATTGATGCCTCACTTTCCTATCTTTGGTCTGTATATATTGTTTAACAAGTGGGAAATCTTTGATTTCTTTTTTGTCCTTTCTCTGGGAGAGAAAATAGTCTGTTGTAATTGCTTGCCAGTGAACTCTCTTAATTGTTGGCCTTTTATCTTCTCAATATTACTTTCACATCCAAACTTTCTTTCACTCTTGTTGCTTTTTTTGGTAATGAACCCCTGTCCCTGCTTCGTGGACTTGAGACAAACTCTGGGTGCATAACCTTACATATAAAAATTATGTATTAGGAAAATCCATGCACACAACATCAGGAATCATACTCTTGACCATGGACACAACTGCATTGCCTCAATTCATCTTTACCAATTGCACCAACCCGCAAAGGTACAGTCTTTTGGCCTTGCCTTTTGATATTCAGACAATCGATTGACTACCACATTAATGGTTGGGACTTTGATGTATCCTTTGTTATTTCTTACTAAGGGCAAGCAAAGATTTTTCAAAACTGAAGGTAAATACTTTGGTTTTGGAAGGAAACTGGTGATTTGGATACTTTGGGAAAGAAGCAGGAAAAGGCTGATGTTTTGGAATGTCTTTTGCAGTCAATATTTTATATTGTGATGGCTTGGCATACTTAATACTGAGCCATCTGATATTTTTTATCTTAGAATTTAGGCTCACTTTTGGGTTAAATGTATGTGTTATGACAATTATAGGTCATAAATGTATCTTAAAATTTTATGTTGGTTTATGGTTTATCATGGGAAAAAATTTTCCACGGCCAGTCCCAATCTTGAGTGAAGGATTTGTGTTAAGTAGCTCACAACCAGTGTCAAAAATTTGTAAAATCTTTGTAAACTAATCCGATAATGCAATATTTTGGAGCATCCTTCGGTAGTGGTCATAAAATAAAATATTGGTATTGATAACTATCATATATGTATCGGAGAATATGTATCGATGTCAAATATACTAAACAGAATTTTTTTAAAAAATTATAAGTTAATAGGGCCGTCTCAACAAATTCACCAGCCAAATATTGGCCATGTTGGCTATATTGGTCAATATAGAAACATATAATAATATTGTCACAGTATTAAAAAATATCGGTATCAAAGGCCCTGATACTGATACATATTGGGTGATAGATATTATATTGGTCAATTTTTGCATCAATGGTAGTGACGCATCCTTGCTATTGCTCTCAAAGGTAGAAAAAGAGGCAACAATTGCTAGGCGATCAGCCTAAAGTGATACGTCGTGTCCCAGCTTGAACATGATGTCAAGTATGCATGAGCAAGCATGATGAGAGACCAATCAAGAGAGTAGGATTATGTTGGCTAAATATTAGGGGGAAAAAAATTATTATCATTTCTGACAAGAAACTAAATGGGTAGGAGACAAATCAAGAGAGACCAAAAAGATGTTTTAATTTTAATACATTTGAAAGGAAAGACATTAAAATAAGGTACAAATTATTAGGGATAATATTCTAAAAAACTTTGTAGATGGTGTAAGAGTAGGAGGCGTAATCATAACTATTAGAATTCCATGAGGGACAAATGATAAACATTTTTGGTGCTTTTGCTCCAATAGGCTTATCAAAAAATATTAAAAAGACAATTTTTTGAAGATTTAGATAGTGTGATATAAAGGATAGGTGTGGAGAGATTTAAACAAGCATAAAGAAAATGACTGTATGGTGGTTTTGGTATAGGAGATAAGAATAATGTGAGGATAGGATTTTAAAACGTGCTTTCTTTTATCTCCTTGGAATATTGAATACTTGCTTTAAGAAATGATGCAAACACTTTCAAGGTTAGGGCTAATGGTAGTCAAATAGAGTTTTCTTAACATAAAAAACTAATAGGTTGGATTCAGAGGATTGTAAGATCATTCCTCAAAAGAGGAATTGTGTTAAAACGTAAATGCATGATATCGTAACAAGTAATATGGTGATAAATTAGATATCATATTTCAGAGTATTGAATTTTCGCTAAGGGCTAAAATGAGCTTTATTCTAATATGATCTAAACAACCGAATTAAACGAGGAAATAACTAAATAACTAATCAAATGACTAATCACTACCGAAATCGCACTAAATGGGATTAAATTCAATAAAAAGAGAGACTAGTGTACTTTTAATTTCACCTAGGCATTATTATGTACTACTTTTCAATTTCTGATGCACAATATTCAATCATAATGACAATCAAGATAATAATGATATTTAGTGCTTCCTCCCAATTTACATCAAAACTATAGTCAAATGTCTATTTACTATATATATATGTATGAATAAAATATGTAGGCACATATGAGTTGAATCTATCTTTTCAAAATTCGTACAAGTCTATATACTATATCTCTATCTATAATACAACTTATGTCATTACTTTCAAGATCAACTACGCAAGCATCTCTTCTTGGTCTCAAAGTGTAATATCAAATAATTTAAATGATAATCAAGCATCCAAAAGTATTAAATATATAGAGAAGTAATCATAAAATGGTGTATAAATTTAAAAATATATATATAGTTCAACCATAAGCTACATCTAAAATCCTAGTAATGAAAATTTAGTTCATGTTTAATTTAACAAGTGGTGTTCATCATTTCAATGAAGGACTAAAGAAAGAAGAAATATGCCCTGGAGTGGCAGTAATTGTGTTTTGGTTTGAATGCCCATTCTCTGGTCTCCTCTTTCCATTGAATAGCCTCAATATTTGCATAACCTTTATGTAATTATAAGATCCTAAGATCACAGTGATAAATGAGATTATCTCCTAGTTTGGAAGTTGTATATAACTATGTACAAAGCTAATTACTTGATCGACGCAGATTGATGCTCAGCTTGATTCTTGCATTTAATAATCCCGTTTTGTAGCATGGAGCTCTGGAAATCTGCCGCCAAGTTCCTCTAATCTGCCTCCTTTCTTCATTCTCTATGAAAACAGAATCCTACTGTTTGTCGTGCTACTAGCCTTGGTGTGCAGAATTTTCCTTTTGAAATCTGCCTTGTAGCCAAACCGGTCTCTCCTGCTGTGCTTTGATTTCCCTTTGTTTTTCTTTTTAAAACAGCTTGCTGCCCCTTGCTGTGCTGCCAAAAAAATCTCTTTCCTTGTGTGAAAAACAGCTTCCTTTTAAATAATAGTTAAGGTTCCCCTTCTTTTGCCCTAGTTTTCCTTTTATTTTGCTGAAAATTTTGGAGTAAAATTTTACTGAATGTATATTCACATCATCTTCCACCCAAACAAGGCCCAAACTTGCCTATTTTAGTGGAGCTTGAAAATTCACTTGTCTTGTACACGTGTTATATTAAAAAATCATTAGAATCTTGAGATATGTGTGGAGACAAAAAGTGTATGGCTCGAAATAAGCTTTGCAACAACACTAGTAAAGTTTCGGTGAGGTAAAAGACCATTTTCCCTTGCTCCATCAACAATGTAATTGCTAACCAAAAACGAGCAAAAATTATTTAGACATCACTTAAATGGAAAAATTTATCATAAAATAGGCTTTGAATTATGTGTATAATTTAAGGACATCAATAGTCTATTTACACAATATAGTTTTCCATACCAGATGTAGCCTTTAAAAGATTAACGAGGAAAAAATGAAATTCTTAATGTAAAAGAACCAGATAATGGAATTGAAATGAGAAAATATAGTAAAAATTAGAGGTAAGATGTTGAAATAAGATATTTTGGCAGTATATGTTAGAGAAGTGTAAACGATATGTTGAATACTTACCCAAAAATATACATATTGAATAGGATGGCTAGTTGTATTAATATTGTAGCAAAGGAAGTCTTAGGAGAATCTAAAGTAAGAAATTATGGTGCCAAGTAAAGTTGGCGGTGGGGTGAGGATTTATAAAAAGTTGTGAATATGAAAAGAGGGTGTTGTAAGATATAAAAATGTTGTAGGATTGATAAAAACCTATAAAAATATGAGGCAAAAATAAGAGAAAATAAATTAAGTGAAGCTAGGTTTAGAGCATATAATCAGTTCTTAGCTAACAAACCAAAGAGGGAGAAATTAATTTGGCTAGGTTAAGAGAAAGGAGTGAGGACGTTGGTAGTATAGATGCATTAAAAATGAAGGTAATCGTATTTTGGTGAAAGGTGATGACATAAAAAGAATTGAGGAGTTATTTCAACAAAATGTCTAACACTACTAAAGTAAAATGCCTAAATCCAAAGTAAATAAGGATGAAAATATTAAAATTTTCAAATATAATAGTAAAGGATATAGAATTTGAAGATCTCAAGATAAATAGGAGCAAATAAAATATAGAAAGTGCAGTTTTAGTAATTCTAGATGAATAATGAATAAGTCAAAATTAATGACTAAGTTATTTTTAACAGTAATAGATTTTGTATTTTTGGATCTGTAATTCAAGAAAATATAGATAGGGATGTTATGCAACACATAGAATTAATGCAATTTGCTTAAAATTGATGAATGTAATGAGACTTCTTTGTAATCGAATTCACATCTAAAATTGAAAGAATAATTTTATGAGATTATTATTAGATGTGCTATGTTTTATGAATGAGAAATTTGACAATTAAATAACATGTACAAAAGAAAATATTAGTAGAGATAGAATAATTAGATGGATGATTTTAGTGACTCTAAGATTAGGAATGGGCATATCACTAATCCTTTATAAGTTGAACCTAAAAACAATTAATGACTCACATTTAAGATAGTTCAGATACTTAAAACTTTAGAGAAATAAAGTGTCAATGAGATCAGATGATTTGGTTAAGATTAGAGACAAGAAGAAAGGGATGGGTAGGTAACCTAGATTGAGATGACAATTATGAATATAAAATTACTTCTACTGTTCGAGAAAATTACATTAAATTGAGCAGAATGACACTAATAGATTCATATAGCTGAGCCTATTTGGTGAGATTTAAAGTCTTGGTGATGTTAATGTTGACATTTTGCATTGGAGATCTCAATTTTCCATTTGCATACTTGGTACTACTTGTGCTAATAGTTTGAAGGTATTTGCTTGGAATCTTAAGAATGTGGTGCGGTGTCTATTGAGCTAACACTGAGCATTCTATGAAGAACGGCTTGGCGGGAGTTGTAGCCTAAGGTGATCACAGGCTGGAATAAGGTGACATGTTTCATAATGTAGCAGTTGACTATTGTCTATGTTTTGTTGATCATGGTGTCTAATGTTCTCTCATCAAAGAATTCAGTTATGGGGTAGCACAATAGGGTTTCCAGCAATTAATCAATTATGGTAGATGAAGTGAATCAATCCATTGTGTTTAGTGGAAGTGGAGGAAGGTGTGATGACTATTAGGTTCTACTGGGTCAATATAATTGGCCCTAATTTGAAGGTGGATATAAGCTATCCTGTGGATCATTTTGACGCCAATGATATTTAGCTGTCTATATATTTGAGGCCCTAGTTTTTTGGGGTTGGTTTTAGTTCTGATTTTGCATAGAGTCTAGACTAATATTTCATCATCCAAAGCATGGCCTACCTTTAAAAATGGTGTCAAGTATGATAAATTAAGCCTAGAATTATCAATCCAAAAAAACTAAGCCTCGAATTTGGGAGAGTAATCCAATAACAACTGCAGATTAGGGTGGTAGAGTCATGAAGCTTGGATTAGGATCTTCTATTTTTTGAATGAAAGTAGAGAAGCTGAAACAAAGTTCATAGTGGGTGATCAAAGCACATTGAATATTCCTTCAATGGTTCAGGTGGTTCAGGGTGAAGAGTGCTAAGGATCGAGATCACTCATCCAATCAGAGTAGAAAAAGCCAGTTAGAAAATGTTTGTTGGTCTAATCTATTTCTTCCCAGTGGATTCAGGTATAGTTGAAAATATATTGTTAGAAATATGAATCTTCTTTTCAATGTACTAAATTCTTTTTTTATTTGAGTGATTTGTGTTACTTGGATTAGAATTTGACTGATGGACATGAGTACGTCCTGGTGCCAAACTTGAATATTTTTCCAAAATTTTCATGCATTTGCACTAACTTGAAGATTCCAAAGTACCATACCCATGCCCAAGTATCAAATGTTTGACACTAGGTACTTTGGAATAAATTGAAGACTCTTCAATGAAGAATCAATGGAGTGAGTAATGGGACGATTTGTTGTCAGAGTAGTTCAATTTGATGCTGATAATATTAGGATATAAGGTTGTAATATGGAGAAGATTTTCTTCGGTAATGTTGGGTTTACTTCAATTATATCCCTCCATCTATCAATTCTCCTGTGTATGCAGGGTTTACTCAGGATATAAATTTGTTCAGATTTTTCCCAATTTTTTCCTTATGTTTGTTTTTCAGGGGTATTAGTAAGCTTTCAGTTAAGGGGATTACAGAATCGTTGTAGAATTGTTATATACATGTAATTCTTTTATCCTTCAGTTGAATATCATCTATTACCTATAAATACTTCTATGAGAATTATTGAGATGTGTTTTAAATGGCATGCTGTATGAGAAAACAACATTCTATTTGATTGGGTACTTATATTGATGTTTTATAATCATGTATTTTCAGGTTCTTTAGTTATTGTTTAGTAGAATGTCTAGAATGAAAACTTTGAATGGTGGAAAAAGTTTAATAAAATTGCACCAAGCGATGGACTACCTGTGGATTACGAATAAATTCCAATTAGTGCTGTATAACAATTATCAAATGTAGGTTTCCTCTAAAAAGCTCTTAAAAGTTCTCAAATAGGCAGCATTCTCATGTAAGTTTGACCCCATGTGTGTGTGTGTGTGTGTGTGTGTGTGTGTGTGAGTCTTGGTTGTCCTATGTTTTAAGTTTTGGATTTGGATCTATGGGTTTAAAATCTGGCAACTGTGTAGTTCTTCTATTGCTGCACCATACTTTGGAATGGAAGATCCAGTTCAGGTTTTTTTATGGGGCATGCATTAGATGAGATTGTTCATCATATCCTACTGTTTTGATATAAATAGTTGTCATACAGGGAAGTGAAGTCTGCTAGAGGGAAAGGTAAGGGAATTCCACAATCACTTCGTGCATTTGGTCGTGTTCTATGTTGCAATTCTCCCAGAGGTGCGGATGAATAGTTTGTCTGGATTTTTAGTTTGCTTTGGCGGGAATAAGCCAACATGTTTCTTTCAATAGTTTCCTGATTATAAAACTTGGATTCTTAACATTCAGAACTCAATGACCTGGGCATTGCAGCCGATCAAAGTGATGGCCGGCTGGCTCGTCATCCTTTAATAGACAGGAGAAGGGAGATCCAAGCACATCAGATATTACTATCACATATTGATAAGCTGATTGAGGAGTATAATTCATCAATCGAGGTAACATTTCCCGACTTTGACCTTTTTGATCAATCTGTTGATAGTGTTTGTGATACAGCTGTAACAAGGAAGAAAATAGAACTAAAATTTGTAACTATTTTGATACTATTTGCATGGCTCTTCTGCTGGGTCATGATAGGAGGAGTGATAGCTTTGTCTTCAAGGATGATGTGAGGGATTAAGAATGTGTTGTCTTGGCTTCAAAGTTTTTTAGAGTGATTGTGGCCTTGAGATCCTTAAGCAATTTTCTCATTATACTTTTCTAGCTGTTTGAGCTCAAGATCTGTTGACGTACTTATCATTCAGTTAAAAAAATGAATGGCATGTATGTAACAGCCATTATACAGTTCTGGTGGCAGCATGTTGAGATAAATATGCTAACATGAATCCCTGTCAACTGCAATTGTAAAGCACCTTCCCGATATGTGTACATATATTGGTGTTATATTTGCCTACTGAAACAACCTTAAGAGCAAGATTTCTGATTTCTATTATCCTATGAAAATCTTTCCTAAAAACATGGTAAAAATAACTTTTTTGGGGTATTTCCCCCAAAATGATTGTCTGGAGACATGAACTTATGTTTTTAAATGTAAGATCTGCAACTTATTTTAGATTAGTTAGATTTGTGAGGATTTTTTGGACATTTTCAGGCTTGGGTTGAGTCTGTTTCATGCCTCTAATAGGTGAATCTTCCAATTCGGTGCAGCAGTAAACTAAATGCATCGTCAAAAAATTTTTGTGTTGATATTTTGAGAACGTTATGAATTTTTCAGGTGTGTGTGTGTAAGGTGGGATCTCAAGGTGCTTGATTTTTGAGGCAGAGAATAGGTATGCAGTTAATCCTGCTTATCATTGACTCATCTCTCTTTTTGATCATCATGTTTGCATTATCTAAGGCAACAAATCTTCAGCAGGATTTTGAAGGTCTGGCAGATATCAGGTCAGATATGGGTTTGGAAAGGGGTACAGAAAGATGATGGGTGGGATTGTAGTAGTGTAGTAGCTTGTCTGAAGCAGGAATGGTTTGCTGAAAGGAAGGTTACTAATAGAAAATAATTGTGGAATGGAGTTTGTTTTAGATGTGGTCAGTTTTGTCTTTCAAGACACAATTATTTTGGTACGATGGAGGTAACAAGGGTAGCCAATCTAATGCCCCTGCAATAGGTAAGGCTAGTTATTAGGCTTCGGTGAGTTTAAAGTAGGATTCTTCTGGTCTTTCTTGCAATATTTTTGAAGGTAATCCAGAATTGGCTTCAGCGGATTCTAAAGAATATACCATATTTTGGTGTTAGTGAGACGGAATGTTTTTTTGGTTAGTCTGTTCCCTCAAAGGGAGCCTTGACATAACGATAGAATTATCATTATATAACCTGGCAGTCTAAATTTGAATCATAAAAACGGGCTCTTGTATACAATAGGTCCAAAGTGGTCCCACTTTTCCCATACCCCATGCATAGGGAAAACTTCGTAAACCAAATTGTCATTATTATTTGTCCCCAAGGGAACACGTCAATGACTTTTACTTGAGATCCAACTGAAGGTCTTAAGTTCTGACCCAGTTGGAAGGGGATCAGACCTTACACAATGGGATTGGGCAGCTCCCTTCGTGTAGCCCTAATGCCCTAGTGGACCAAAGTGTGTTTTGGGTGTTTCGTTGATGAGTGTGTGAAGATGAGTAATGTAGTTGATTCAGGAGATTGGCAAGGGGATCGGATTGTCAGAGGAATCTTAGTCTGGTGTGGATACTTAAAAACAATTTTGCAAGGGGGCAAGTAGGAAAGCAATTGAAGAAACATTGAATGCAATGTAAAATATGATAAAGCACAAATTGAAGAACCTAAAGGTTCCAAGTTCAAACAACAAAAGTAGTCTTCGTAAGGCATGTATAAGATTGTTTACATCCGACCTTCCCCAGAGCTCACTATGAGTATAATCCAGTGCACTGAGTCAATCTTTTTTCTTCTTGGTAGTTCTTTGGTAGGTGCATGTCAATGGGTGATTTCTTCCTTTTCTTTTGGATGTTTGGATGGATTTAAATGGTTGACACCCCCAATTTGTTGGCTTAATTAGACTTATTCATTAGTAAGAAAATACATCAAGATATACAATGTATTTAGTTTGTGATTAGATGTGTGTGATTATAAATCCTGTGTTAGTGCTTTGCACGTTAAACATTGGTTCTAATTAGATTTAAGCTTTAATTTGAATGTTGAGCATCGTTTTGCATTCCTTTGTGCATTGACTAACTTTCGTTTGTGCAATCAAATTCACTAAAAATTGAAGATGGGTTTCTTTGGTTGAATGAAAAGTTGGGAACCTCATAATGGTGTTGGAAAAAAGTAGGAAAGAAGTGTCACCCAGCTGGTAAAAGTAGACACAGTTAACCGAATATTTGATTAAAAGAATTACGGATGGAAGGGCTATCCTAAAGGAGAAATTAGGGCCATGAAAAGGATAATGTACATACTTAAATTACTAATTTCTATGTGTTGGTGTTTAAACTTATATTAAAATATAAATTTTAGGGTTAGATAATATATCATTATTATACAATATAAAATAGATTATAAATTTGTTATAAAAATAGTACAGACTGTTGATAGCTTTTAGATGAGGTCTTTATATAGTTCAGGTAAGATGGGATAAAGTTGTTTGGTATAGAATAAACAAGATTGATAAGGATTCATACCAAACCTAACGATCCAGAAAATATTATTATCAGAATTAATCATAGTCATATTGGTATTAGATATATCAAATAATATTATATCAGCCAAATATATGCAAAAAAGAAAAATTTTGAGAATCTCAAGTTGACAAGACTGGATTTGCTATATTGGCTAACATTTTTAATATTGGTTGATGTATTGTAATAAATCACCAACACAATAATATAATGTGATATTGTTGTAGTATTGAAATATATCGGTAATATGAGGGCACTATACCGACACATATTGGCTGATATTTATATCTATGTATCGACCTAAGTAATCATCACCATCATCATCCTCCCTCCATCCGACACTTTCTATGTAATGAGACGACAACAATATTATTTTCTCCCATGACCTATGATCTCGTGAAAATTGAATTATGGCCAAGGTCATGGTTTTGTGGAGGCTACTCGTGTCAGACATTAAATAAAAACTCATAACAAAGTTGCTATTATATAATACAAATCAAACCTATGAACTTTTTTACTGAAAACTAATAATACATTTTATTAGCTCGGAAAACACTTATTAGAGAAAAAGAAAGGATTTGGCACAAAGATCCAAGTCATCCATTCTCTCCTTAGCTCCCTTCCGTGGATCAATGTGCTCAGCAGTTTGCTTCCTTACAGATAGATCTTGACCCAAAGTCGATGTTGGGGGTATCCCCACCCCACATATTGGTTCCTTAGAAGTTGCTTTCTAAATTACCCGAATCTGAGGCAGATTAATGATGTGTTTGAAGTCCAAGAAAACATTGTTCTTCATATCAGAGGGTTTCTGATTCAGATTAGATTACATCTAACTAAACACATGTATGTTGTGGCTCAAGTAAGCATGAAATGGGATATTAGCCAATATATAAAATATCGAATATTCATGGACTATAGAATATAGACCATTAATCTAGTAAAAACCATGCAACTACCGACAACAAACTAATACATTATTTGATATACTGAATGCTCATCCTAACTAACTGTAGCTGCTTTTGCTTCAGTTTTTGCTCCCTGCTGTTGCTGCCTAAATCCTGCTGATTTGTTCTGGTTGCTTTCATTTATGCTGAACTTCCTATGCTCTTATTCTTCTTTTGGTTACTGATGCTGCTTACGGTCATTTGTGTCCTTGCATAAGGAAGTTTACTTAACGAAGTGTTGTTTCTGAAATTGAAGATCATGTGTTGTGGTTTTCATGAAGCAATGAATGCAAACTAGTAGAGCTATTGTCACTTTGGACGTTTTACATAAGCATTACACTCACTTCCAAGAACTTGTGATGTATACAGCGATTGTGGAATTCAAATTGGACCCAAAACTGTGGCCTAGTTGCTCAAAGAAGACGAATGGCTCAAGATCTCCTTGCTGGTGAGCTCCGTGTCCTACAATCTGCCTCTGCATGGCTTAAGAATTACTGTGCTACCTAAGGAATTCTATGCTAGAGAAGAGAGAGAAACTTTTTGAGGTACTTGAAGGCTTAATCTTTGGTGAAACTACTAGTGATGCCCACGCTTGTAATGTTTCCTACAATTTTCTTTTTCATAAATCAGTGGAACATGAGGTTGAAGGCTTAGTCGGTCACAACCCCACGTTGTATTCATTAAAGTCCCTACATGAGGTTTTCATATTATGAGATTCAAAGAGGATTAAATATTCCAAAGTTGTATCCATATATTGGGAAGTACCTCTTCAGTAGTTTAAATCTATGGCCTTTTAAGTCATAACAACTACGAAACAGTATTAACATTACGCTAAGTTTAATCCTCTCATAAACTGATATTCTATGTTTACCATAATGTTGTGTGGCATTTGTCATCGCTACTGGCTTTCCATCTTCTTTGCATGTACGTCCTCTTTACTTTTTTTTATCCCCCCATTTTTTTATGAAACTTCTTCTACATGTCTTTTCAAGAGAGTTTTGATAGGGATTTGGTAGTAATCACATAACTCTAAATCCAACAATATGTTGAGGTTCAAAATCCCACCGAAGATGGTGTCCTTGACACCCCGACCTAGCGGATGCCAATTTTATATTTATCACCGTAGGAATTGGATTCAAACTTTATCCAATATCAGAGTGCAGTATGCTGTATGAAATATGAATATGTAACGAGAAGATTGTGAATATAATATCAAAAGGCTTAGAAGAAAGAAAACTACAAAGCAGCGACAATGATGTAAATATGTGCAACCTTTATAGAATGAAAAGCCTCATAAATATACATACTGCCATTCTTCTGTTTTTTAACAATTTAAATTTATTTGATCATAATAATGAACAACACTCAACAGATGAGATGTGAAATTGAAAGTGACTGACGGCTTTCAATGCTCAATGCGCAAGGCAGGCAGCTTCCATTCCTCATAAGCCAGGTGCCTACGGCGGTCAGATGGTTTTCTGGCTAAATCAAGGAAGCTCTTGTGCTAAGAGCGAATCCTTCAAAGCTGAACAATAACCAAAATTTTAATTATGTTTAAAGCACAAGCTGAGTTTAAAGAGTTTTAACCAAAAAACTGATGAGTCTGATGAACAAGGACAGCAAGACAATGTGTAGAAGCTCCAACGACAACTCAGGATTTTGAGAGATTTATTCCTCAGGGACAAAATGAATAGGTGATACTAGCTGGAATCCCAAGTCCCATTCGTAGTCTGTAACCTCATGCTAAGCACTGGATGCAATTGATGTGAATGCATGTTCTGACAACACCCTGAATATAAATAACATCCAACAGTATGAAGGAATTATAGTTTGATCCAAAACGTAAGGCAAGGCTAGTTTTAAGGTGGAAGTCTTATCAAGGAAGTACTTAAAATGAAAATGGGAAGGCTTCTTATCAAGCTAACATTAGTATCAATATGAAACGACCAACATGGTACTGCTTCAACTAGTTCTCCATAACAACAACAATCCAACAAGCATAGACGAGATTTATGCTCTGATTTGTCTGGGGTAAAAAACCAACAGGTCAACGAATCGCTGGAACAGAAAATGCAATGCAACATTTCAACCTCAAATCATATCTACCAGACAACTCGATGATTTAAAGCATAAAACCCTTACACTTGTCTACATAGAGGAAATTTCCGATCCAGATATCAGTATCAAATCCGTAAAAGAAGTCTCAAATTTAAATAAAGGGCAGAGTGATTACTTCAACATTCAACGACAAAGGTTTCAGAATTCAGATTTTGTTACTCATTCACTTCCTCTTGGAGAAGCCTGATACCCATAATCATCCTCCTCCCTTGCACTCCTGTCGTTCCTTGGACTAGGGCTGGGGCTACGATTATCTCCACCATTCTCTTCCCTAGGGCTCCGACCATTCCTATCCCCCCTTGGACTGTCTCCCTCAGCTTCATAAATGGGGCTTCTGCTCTTTGGTCTTGGACTTTCACCATAATCTGACCCGTTGGACTGCCTATCGTCTCTTGGGGAGAGGCTGCCCCTCCCTCGTGGACTTCTCTCATCAGGTGAGGGGCTTAGCTTCCTGTTTCTGGATGGCACCGGTGAGGTTTTCTGCCGTTTGGGGCTCCTGCTGTGCCGAGGGCTTCTTGATCTGTCTGCATGCTCAGTAGCACGTGCCCTCTTTGGAGGTGATCTTGATCGGCTGCACACATATCAAAAATAACAGCCAGATGAAGGGAAAAAACTCAGCACATAGTAATACTACATAGAAGTCTATGCTCACATCTAGCTGTTGCTATATACTTTCACAAATAGATTTGAATAAGAATGTTTACCGGAGCACATGAACAGATATCATATGGAGAAAATAATTGCAGCTGCAAAAAATTCAAGAAATGATACTACATGCTACCACCATAACCACCACCCGAATCAGGAAATTAAACATATTCAGTTCAGAATTCACACATTTTTTGACGAGCATCTGATCAATCTCACACCCCACCAAAACCAAAAAGCAAAAAAGAGGAACAGAAGGAAAGCAACAGAAGAAAGAAAACCCAGATGGTAGACCGAACAAAGATAAAAATAAACAATACCTGGCTCCACAAGGAAAGAGAAGGTCAAAATACTACTTTTAAACCCACAATTGAAAGAAAAATTGATTGTGTTTGTTTGGCATGAGCCTGAATGAACAAATGGGAATAGCTGCTCAATTCAATTCCCCTCAAATAAATACAGCCCCAATTAAGTACAAACACTAAAAATTCATGCAGGAATGTTGATATGTACATGAAAATGACAAACAATCAACGGAGAGTTTGGTTTTGAATGCAAATTACACCTGTAGCTACGACTCCTGCTGAAACTGGGGCTTCGGCCTCTGCCACGGCGAGGGGATGGCGAACGAGAGTAGCTTCGACCACGTCTGCGACAAATAAAAAATTAGGCTCCCAATGACAGTGCTTGCAAGAAAGATAGGAGGTACAACTTCCGAAATAAAAACCTCAGGCTCTTGGGACTGTTTTGACAATTCCTTTCAATATGGCCTCGTTCTCCGCAGCGGTAGCACTTATTTTTCCAATCACCAGCTTTGCAATCTCGAGCCCAGTGACCATCAATTCCACAATTGAAGCACCGTCCTGATCCAGGGGGAGGTCCTCTGCCTCCATAATCACGTGAACCACCAGGACCCCTTGGCCCCTAGAACCATCAGAAGAAATTCCTCACAGCAAAGATTCACAATTTTAGCTTTAAACAACTCATAATTGCTATTGTTAATGATCATAACAGCTACGCACAAATGATTAATATATCAAACTATAATTAGTTTCCAAACCAATGACAAAGGCCAAAACCAGATATATAGTATATCCAGACTTGAGAAAATAAATACTTTACATAGTTTGATTCTTGTCTTTCTTCAGGTCTGAAGACCTTTTGAAATGATTAAAAGGGCCATTCCCCTGGTTTTCAGGCACTACCCTTCCTAATCAGTTGAGCATTAAGGAAAGTGGCCATGCACATACATAAAAAGAAAATCATTATGCAGCATTTTCAACATGGAATAAGCTCACCATGACGTAATACAAAAAAAATGAAAAACAAATTGGCCAGATGAGAAAACAGAACATCAATGAAGGACTACTATAGCAAAACAAATCCACAGCATAGGCATTGAGTCTAGCAGGCCCCTGACCACTGTGATACAATAAATCCATGGCAACATACCCCCTTAGAAAATTCCACAATAATTCGGCTGCCATCGATTTCCCGACCATTCAATCCATATCTTGCATCATCAGCATCTCGAGGATCACTAAAATCCTGATTTCGAATTTCCATGGAAAAAACAGAGGAGCTCATATTTGAAGGATATTGATAAATACACAGAACATCGAATGATAAAATACAGCTACAAAACAATCTAATGATAAAAATATGACTATAAAACAAGGAGGAACAAGAAAGGGAAATACATACAACAAATGCATAATCTCGCTTCATATCCACGTCGCGTACTCTGCGTAAACGGGTTCCATAAACAGTAAGGCCATCATGACAAAACTACCGAAGGGATGATACCTCGCCCTTCATAGATGAACTAAACACCACTTTGAGAGTGTTGCCAATTCCATAAAAACACGCAATAAATTATAGAAAGAATCGCCAAAGTCTCTACACATTGCAAGACCACCAATTCCACCAAGGGGAACATCTCACCACAGACCTCCAGGCTAGGCAAAAGCCTAGAAACCTTCAATAAGACATTCAAGTTAAAAACACACAACACATGCATGGATGCAATGTTCTCGGACAAGCATTTGTACATGTAAATAAATTGGTTGAGAACAAGAGGAAAGGCCTCAACGAGGCTTCAATTTACTATGTACTTGAATATACATCACAGCTCTCAACCCAATGTACACACTTTCAGAAAAATAAATTAAAGCAATCAGAGAGAAAGTACCAAAGAGCCAAGAGGGGGAAAGAATCGGCCATAGACAAACACAAGTTCAGTAGCCATAGCTTATTTTTCATACTTTAACACTTCACTCGGTCACAACAAAAAGAAAGACACTGCCATGGAAGAGAGTGCTACTATCTTTACAAAACAATACAAAATCTGAACATGGGAAGTGAGAGTTCATAAATACCTTCCATATCTGCAGAAGAGATCCTCCAAATCACGTGATCTAGTTCGTGACGACAAGTGACCAACGTAGAGGCGGGTATTACTATAGCGGTCTTCATAGCGAGGCATTTTCCCTTCAACAACTCTGCAAATGTTAAAGACCTAGGATATAACAATGTTTGACTTATAATCAAAAAATCTGAAAATGTTACAAAAAAAGATAAAAATATAAGTTCTAAACCACAATATCATAGATGAAGAATCCACTTTTAGGGATCAAATAAGAAGTCTACACCACTTTTTATTCTTTTGAAGGGACTATCATAAGCAGTGTACTTATAGAACATGCAATTCTGCAGAGAAAATACCAATTTCCTTCTATTTTTTTCCAAAGCACTAAACCTTAATACTGTTCACTATTTTTGCAGTTTCCACAACTTGACATTATCAATTTTCTTCTCTTCTCCAAGTATCAAAACCTCAATTTTCACTGTTCTTAACATTGTTGATACGTAGTGAAGGCAGTACTTTTCGTAAGACGTGGGAATATTCCACTTTCTCTAAGCTTATTTTTCTACATTCTATAGTAACATCTTTTTTGGAGGGATAATATAATCATGGCAACAATCCTCTCTTTTTTCGCTTTCTATAGCTAGATATTAGAATGAAAACCACCTCATGATGTAGTCAACTATCAGCAACAAAACCTCTAGTCATGCTTTCCACTCTAGAATCTAGTGATACCAGAGAACTTTCATCAATATATGAAACCCGCTTGAAGTCCGTCCACATTACCAGAGATGTTACAAGAATTCATCACAAAACAAACAACGCACAACCTCAACAACATGTTGGCCATTTTTCTATCTTCATCCCTTTCTTTCTTTTATTTTAACATAAAACAAGGTTGCATCAAAAGAACCTACACATAGCTGGTCTGAGTGGCCTTGATTTTAAGTAACACGAAAGTTCAAGACCTGAATAGATATATTATATCCACTTACCTCCTGGAATTGTAACACGCATCCAAAAGGACAAAAAATCACAGATTTTTCCAATCAACCACGAAGAAATTTTCGAAACTCAGCAATTTTAATTTCCATGTTTTTCGCGCAAAAAGCTTGAGAGGAGAAAAACACGAGGGTAGAAATCTTTCTAATAGCGAGATTACTACTAGGCAACGACTAAAGAAATTCTCCATTCTTAAATTACGCTTATGAAGCTCAAGTTCGTATATTTTTGAATTCAAACAAACATCTAAAACTCAAAGTAAACACTAATACAGCCATGCGTCAATCGATTGAAAATCAGCCATAACGTAAAAAAGGAGGAACAGAGAAAGGGGGCAAACCTGAGGAACACGAGCCCAGAGACGAAAACCCTATCTTAGTTTCGAAGAGAGCCTCCTCAGCCTGCCTTTTACAAATAAAACAAGGAGTTCATCAACGGCTCAGATTGCATCGTTGTCGCAAGTGGCGTTCGCTTGTGGCTACGATTGAATTGAAGCTCGTTCTCGCCCCGAGTTTTCTGCAAAATTACTTCTATGCACTTGCTAAGCTATGCATACTAATATTAATATTGGAAAAAAAGAATTTCATCATTTTATCGAATAAAAATAATAATAATAATAATAAAATCAAAAGTTAAATTTGAAAAATTACTCACTTTTTGAAATCTAACTGCAATCAATGCAATGTTTATACATTATATAAAAAATTACATATCTAAGAGTTAATTTTATATTTTTTT
>JAOVVI020002076.1:4511-22072 GCA_028571085.2 Nepenthes alata
TATCATGCATGTTGCCGGGGGCGGGGTCACTACGGGACCATGGAGGTTCGAGACCCCATGGGTCGTTCTATGTGATCCGAGGTATGAGATATTGGTATTACTTTCGATAGGGAGGCTTAGTCTCGACGGGGACGTATATGATATGCCACTTCCACTGGAAGAAATGTTGAGACATTTAGTACCCATCGTATATTTAAACGAGAACCGTTGTAAGAAATTAACGAAAAACTAATATATTTGGACGTCCTAATATATAACTGAAATTTGAGGTTGCATCCAAAACCGCGGGTGATAAAACATAGTGAGCAAGTTCTTAATTTATGGGAAATAGAGTACATGGATAGCCTTGAGTTGCTAGCTTAAATCACAGCCGATATAGTCGTGACTACCGGATGAGGGTAACCCTTCCTCAAGTTGGTATTATTGGTCTTTGGTTCTTCGATTTCGTGCATGCTTTATATTTCTGCATGTATTTGGGTGGACTGTGATTTGAGATACATGGTTTGGCTCACGCATGGGCGATAGGAATGTCTCGTACGTATAAATATGTGATAAATTCGAAATGTGTTTTGATTTATATTTTAGTTTCGGCTGTCTTCTCTCGATTTCTGTATTATAATATTTAGATCTGGACAATGGTATATATCTCGCACGGATGTGGTGACGGTTGCGGTCTATATGATCTCGGATCATATGATATGATATCGTCTATAATATTTGACCAGATTGTTATTTATTATGATTACGTCCCAGAGGGACTGTTTGATACCAACGATAATTTAGTACGAGACATCTCCTCGATTTGCAGAGATTTTACGGACATTGTGTTTTGTTTTACGTGATTGCTATGCGATATCATTGCTTATGATTTACATATATTGTTTTATACGATGATGGTACTTGTTGAGCTCTAGGCTTACGTTTTTATATTTTATCTCTTCAGACTAGTGTCATGGATACGCTTGTAAGAGTTTGGACGTGATCTGACTCGGATATCTCTATCAGTGAGTGAAGATATTATGTTGAGTATATTTTTGATCTCGAGAATGTTTTATAATTATTATTTATGACCAGATGATGGCCCTAATCATTGTATGAGAACTATTAGACTTATAGTATGATGGTGATGAGTTATTGTTATATTCAATACCCTAATTGCGATTGTGGATAGCAGGTCGTGTATTATGTTTGTCCGGATTCATATCTGATATGATGTTGTACTTATTTTTATCATATTGGGTCCTATTTATGTATGACACTCGCACTCGGGTTGAGTTTTTATGGTTGATGGGAGTATTATTATGTATTTTAATTTTGACATATGTATATTGTATTCCTGGGTCGTGACATGAGGCCCCAAGCTTTCACGCGAGAGACTCTTTGAACTGGAATCCGATTCCAACCTCTATCATAGAGCTTAAGCGGTGACTTGAGATTTAAATCTCGATCCTTTACCGAGCGCTCAAAGTCTCAAGAAGAAAAAACCAACTCTTTTTCCTCAAACTACCGCCACCTCACGGTGACCGTAGTGAGCCACTCCTAGCAGTGCATTCCATGGAGTATAAGCCTCCTTCAAATGTCCAACACGCTCCCCTCATCCCAACATTCCTGCATCTGCATTACGTTTACTTTCATGCGTGTATTTTTTCGTTCTTAGAAATTTTTTTTTTGATTTGAGCGTCAAAATGTTTATGTTGGGATAATCTCCTACCATCATCTGGTCTTTTATTTGTAATTTGTAATACATAATGCTCGGGTTGAGAGACATAAAGATCGGACCTATTCGCGATCCAACTCAGATGAGGAATTCAGAGACTCCCTAATGCGCACGAGAATCAGGATCGAGGGACGCATCGATTTCAATTTTATATTTTTATGTTAAGTTAATTTATCATTATGTTAATTTTATTTTATAATTGTAAAATTGAGTAAATTTTCTGAATTAAATTTTTTTTACCAAATTAAGTCAATCCAAATTCGAATTGATGTTCTAGTTAATTTTGACGTATTATTTTCTTTATAATATGTTATATAATTTAATTTAAAAATTGTAATTAATAAAATTAAGGTAATTTTACAAATTAAAATCGGCAGTAGATTTACTCAAAATAAAAAAAATAGAAATTATTTAATTTTATTCCTTTTTTTTTTAACTATAAAAACTGGTCCTCTCTCCTGCCATTGCCATGCCATTAGGCTTTCCTGACAGCGTTGAGGTTTTACGAGTAGCGGCGGATGGGCATTGTTGACGTCTTCAGATCAATCTCATATAATCCAAAAAATCGAAGCATTTCACTTCATCCTCCATATCTCAATGCATCCTCTAGTTCTAACGATGCAGTCATGGCCGTCGTCACCGAAGTGGACGGCAAGGTTGGAGATTGCAGAGATCAGACGTTGAAGGAGCGGGTGCCAGATCTTGCGCGCTACCAGAATATCCGTCGAATTCTGACTGATATCCGCAAATTCGTCGTCGAATCCTCCGTCACCGAGCCTTCGAAACGTTTTACTGGTTTCTCTGTCGATCCTCTTTTTTTCCGCGTTTGTTTTTCGCATTTTCTGGTTCTACTATAAGTGCTGTTTGATTCCTGAAGCAATTAAACTAATCACGATGTTGATTGCTACTACTTTGTTTGTTCTGCTGAGAAATATAGTGGGAAAAAAGAAGAGCAGTCCCGAAGATGATTCATGAAGTGAAATAGGATGAAAGCTAGATGATTTACAATCATGTTATGCAGTTGTCGATTAATCGGGGACAATTGCATTATGAGCTATCTGAGGAAGAGATTTGTCTTCTGCAGTGAATAATTTCATCGAATCTGAAATTCATTGTGGTGCATGTCGAGGAATTATTCATTCCCAAAAGCTTAGCTTGGTAGTTCCAAGAATAGGTTTCACTTTCTGACAGGTCTCTCTGGTACAAGTGCCCATTGTGCTTCAGGCATGAATCAACTATAGGATCACCTCACTTCTTACCTCAAGAATTGAATTCAGCCAAAACGCTCGGTATTGTGCCAAGGAAGCACTAAGCTCAGACTGCTATGGTAGAGTGTCCGAGAATAGATTTTGTTTTTGCAGATTGTATGATATAGCTCATTAAGGTTTTCTTGGAAAACTGCGGCTGTTTCTGATGGCGTGTGAGATAGGAAATGGCATCTAAGGGTATTACCTTTTAGGACAAAAGGATGGGGAAATGAAGGGTAAGCTGACGATCTAGCGTTTTAGGACTAGACGCAGAAGTTTTAAGGAGCCCAAAAAGTGGTGGGTCATTTACAGTATGAGTTGACAAAATTAACCGGACAAGTACATTTTATGTTACATTTTGATATTTAAATAGATCACTTAAGTATGTGATAAGTTATGATGTCCCAATTCTCTCAACCATTTTGTGGTTCAGCTATGTTCTGATGTCTCAAGTCTCTCAACCATTTTGTGGTTCAGCTATGTTCTGATGTCTCAAGTCTCTCAACCATTTTGTGGTTCAGCTATGTGCTCGAAGCAAGTGCTCTTTGGAAGCTTCAGTTGATAGTAGTGATGATGGTATGCTTTTCTTTTGTTGATAATGGAAATGGACCATACTTTATTCTAGGATTTGTGAGGGGGAAAAAAAATCTGCTGGGTGGTCACTTGGGATGTGGGAATTGGTGTCCTAAACAATTCTAGTTGAACAGGGTTGAGTATCATGTTGACTGATCCCATAATCACAAATGAGGACTGACAATATTTAGAAAGTTAGAGATTCATCCTTGTAGCTTCACTCTATTATTCTTTTGCTATCGATTCAGAAATTCATAAGTTCAGTTTCACAATGACTTATGACCTGTCCTATTATTTCAAATTTCACCTTTATCATTTTTTCTATTATGGAGCTCCTATCAGTGGTGGCTACTCGGAAACCTTGTTTTTCTTCTTCTTGTGGACCTAGAAATATTATAAGGATCAAGCTGTTGGGGATGGTCAAGCCAAACTTTATATATACAAGGTTGAGAACAAATCTCTGCTAGATCAATTGTTGAACTCTTCATTTAAATTCATGAAGTGATGAAATGATAATATACAAATGACAATAATAATCACCAAGCAATAGAACACACGAGCTGTATATGAAAACTCCATCATAAATGAAAAGGTAAAATCACTGGACTTTAATTCCGTGAATCTCTAATATATGTGAGTTTGGTTACAAAAAACCTACCAACACCACATTTAATTTACCATTAATGTTAGTAAACCAAGCAAAAACAACAAGTAGACGAAATGAGACAGTTACTAGTAAAATGTTCTAAACAATGATTAGAACAATATATCTAAGAATGACGAAGAACAGAATACAATTTGAAGCTCAAATGGTTGGCAAAAATCTCCTCCTTATTTTCTTCTCTCTCTCTCTCTCTCTCTCTTTTTTAAGTTGGCGCTCAAAGGTTTTTTTTTTTTTTTCTTGTTCTAATTGAAATTGTCCACAGTTTATCCTAGGATTCGTGAGAACAAAATGAAAATAATTGGGAGGTCACTTGGGATGTGGAAATTGGAGTCCTAAACAATTTTAGTTGAGCCGGGTCATGTACCGTATTGACTGATTCCTATAATCACAAATGAGGACCGACAATAGTTAGAAAGTTAGAGATTTAACCTTGAAGCTTCACTCTATTATTCCTTTGCTTTAGATTCAAATATTTGTATGTTCAGTTCCACAATGACTTATAATCTGTCCTCTCATTTCCCATTTCACCTTCATCCTCATTCGTTCTATTATGGAGCTCCTATCACTGATGGATATTCATCAACCTTGTTTTTCTTGTTCTTATAGACTTAGAAAAATGATAAGGATCTCGGTGTTAGGGACGGTCAAGCTAAATTGCATCTATACAGAGTTGAGAATAAATCTCTGATAGATTATTGAACTTGTTGTTTGAATTCGTGATAAGATGAGATGATAACACATAAATAAGAACAATAATCACCAAACAAGATAACACATGAGTTTTACCTGGAAACTCCATTATAAATGAGAAGGTAAAACCACTGGACTTTGAGTCCGTAAAATCTTTACTATGTACGAGTTTGGTTACGAAAAACCTACCAACACCACTTTCGATTTCACCATAAAAGCTAGTTAACCAAGCAAAAACAAGAAGAGGAAAAAAGACAAAATCATCGGTAAAGTATTCTAAATAATGACTAGAACAATGTATCTAAGAATGGCGAAGAACAGAACACGATTCAAAATTCAAACAGTTTGGAAAATATTTTTTATTTCTTCTCTTCTATTTCTTTTTCTAATTCAGTGCTCCAAGGTTTTCTTTTGATTCTAATAGAAATTGACCGAAGTTTATTCTAAGATTTGTGTAAACGAAATGAAAAATATTCTGCTGGGAGTTCACTCAGGATGTGGGACATGGAGCATAAACACTTCTACTTGAGCAGGGTTGAGTACCGTGTTGACTGATTCTCATAATCACAAATGAGGACCGACAATAGTTTGAAAGTTAGAGATTTACCTTGTAGCTTCATTCTATTATTCTTTTGCTATAAATTCGGAAATTTGTATGCTCAGTTCACAATGGCTTACAACCTGTTCTATTATTTCCCATTTCACCTTCATCCGCATTTATTCTATTATGGAGCTCCTATGGCTGTTGGATATTCGTAAACTGTGTTTTTCTTGTTCTTGTGTACTTAGGATACCGATAATGATCTAGGCCTCATTTATATCAAGATGATATATCAGTGGAGTTTGTGTCACAGTTGAGAGAAGCACAATTTCCCACAAGAAGATGCTGTGCCTTCACTCCTCGCATAGTTAGCCTTGATTAGTTTTTCACTATTATAATATAATGACTCGTTAGGGATTAGGGAGATTAGCAAAAGTAAAGCGCTAAACAATTGGATAATAAAACACTAAATTTACGTGGATAAATCACAAATGGAAAAAAAATCATGGACAAGAGAGGAGAGATTTCACTATTTTCAAAAATAGGATTACAAGAGGCGGAGGCTATAAATTTTGTTTCTAAATAGTTTCACTGAATTTTAGTGCAAATGCCTCATATACATACATACATATATAGGCAAAGCTAATGAGTGTTAAAGTAACAAATCCATTCAAGATTCATTTCAAGTCGCACAGTAAATTTTTCAGGTTGGTTATTCAAACAGGCCAACCAAACAAAACGAATTTGAATCACATTTAACAAGACTAATGTCATTATTTTTGTAGAATTAAATGAGAGGTGGTTTCCACTTACAAACATACATACTTACATATATATACATACATACATACATATACATACATATACATACATACATATACATACATACATATACATACATACATACACATACATACATATACATACATATACATACATACATATATATATATATATGCACATACATATATATATATATATACACATACATACATATATATATATATATATACACATAATTTAAGCACGAATGAGTGATTCCTGAGGAGTTGCCAAGGTTTGATTTGTCGTTTGAGTGTCCATTTTGTCATCTGCTTGACCATTTTGCCATGTAGTTGTTAGTTATATGCTTTCGTTGAGACCGTTGATGTAGCCAAGGCTCAGTTTTGGGATTCCCTGTGTGAACAAGTTGTTTGTCATGACCAACTGATCAAGTTCAACTACCGATAAATAATTCAGTGTTCAATCGACCAGAAAATTAGCTGAGAAATATCCACAGTTCCGTTGAAATGTAGCTGTGATTTCAGCAAATGACATCAATTTCGTTTTCATTTCAGCTTTGAATTGCAATTTGATTTCTTTGCATGGGTAGAACCCATGGCTGTGAGTCTCAATAGAGCAGTGTCCCATTGTGTTAAGAGTTTCTTTCTTTCTTTTTATTTTTGGGGGTGAGGGTAAGAGCCACCTTCCTTGAACTAGATTTACAATTAAATAATGAAAACCCAAAGAGTAAAAAATTTTTTTGAAAACCTTAATTCACCTTCAAAGAAAAATCTGTCACTTGTATGGAATAAAATATTGATTAATATCCAATAATGACGGTCGAAATATGTTGATATTAGACCCATAATTTTGAAATTCCTTGATACCCTAGTAAAATTGTGATGTGTCACCTATCAGAAATATCGTGATATATCATCCAATATTTTTAATAATTTGTCGATTATCGGCAGATACAACGATATATTATTTGATATTTCCCTGTCAAGCTATGGATTGCAGAAAACTGTTTACTTTTAGTATATCTAATACTAATACTTATTGTTAAATATGTCTAATATGATATGACCGCAACCTATACTGATATTGATATTTTCATCCACAGTCATGTATTATCTTTGAGTTGGAGACTTCTCAAACATGTGATCTTAAAGTGTTCTACACGTTCTCAAATTTAAGTTATGAGCTTAAATCTTTGAACATATTTTGCATTGGACAAGTCATACGTTTTGGAGATGTATCCTATGCATATGTTTGACACAACATGACCACTTGATATAAGAAAAGACTAACGTGGTTCCGAAGTAAGGATGACAATATGAGACACGATATAAGAAAACAACACGAAATAAGAGAGATTAGATTTGTATTAAATGGGTTCATGTCATTAATAGGTGAATATATTTATAATACAAAATAATCATATCGTATCAAAGGGTGACACATGAACATGAAAATAACATGATATGACATGGCTGATAAATGTGTTGGGTTATCTCAATTAGAAAGCAACATGGTAAAATCGACTATCCTTTCAAACTTTGTTTACTAAACATGTAATGGGTCAGATATTATAAGCGTGATGAAAGTAACACGATACAGCTCAATTTATAAACTATTCAGGTTAGCACAATTATAAACTAACTCGGTTAAAGTCCATTTGTTATCCAAATTTTGTTTAATAAATGTCTAACAGGTCTTGTATTATAACTATACATTATTGTATCATATTAATGTGTTAAATTTGTGGTGTTGTCACATGAATACACAATCTATTTATTAAACAAGTCGTATGTGTTGGGTCATGTTTTCGTTTATTTAGTGAGCCATGTTCGTGTTTAGACTATTGACAAGTTATTAACCATGTCTTGTTCCTGTTGGCATATATTCTACTACATCCATGTTTTGACATGACACAAATACAAAAATTCAACACGAATTGACACCTTTAATCCTAAAAACAGGTTGTTTGTCAGCTCAGTGCTTACACTAGGACAATTTCTCATCAAAACTCGGTTCATATCTGCAAGTATGATTTATAAATTCACATATTGCCTCCAACCCGTCAAAAAATTTACTGCTTCATTAACTTACTAGGTTCCTCTCCATTCTCTTTGAACTGAAAAATTGGTATTGCTGTATCTTCATCTGTGCCTTGGACTAATCTAATATGATTTATCATAAGTGAAATAGTAAAAGCAAATTGATTTATCCGATTATATTTAATAGAATTCAAGACTTTATTATTGTTTATCTGCAGATCGAGTCCAATTGCACAAAATGGTGTGGGAAGGATTTAAGAGTCAAGCCCTTAAATACCCCTGTGATGACAAGGGAAAACCAGATCTTTCAACAGTGATAGAGGATATGGAGGCAAAGAAGAAGTTGCCAAAGGGGATGAATGATGTTAAGGAACCAAATAAAGTTTCTCTCAAAGAGATGACGCAATCCGAAACTGTCGATAAGAACCCACCTGAGCCGATTAAGGAAACAGATTTCCCGAAGGCAAACCACAAAAGGGTAATGATTCGTTCCCGGCTATGAGACGGAGCTTGTTTCGCCAGCTTCTTTTCTTGCACACTGCAGAAAAAGCTTCTCTCACCATGGAGAAATTCAAAATATGATTTTGGTTATTTGTTATGATTTCTGTTTCTATGGTTCTGTATGAAATGCAAGAATGCTGTCGAAAATGATGGTCCAGTATACAAGACTTTTTGTGTTATAGGTCATCCGAAAGGACCAGTGCACAAGTCCATTCCATCGGTTACTCGTCTTGTACACCGCAAAAGGAGTCTATCTCGCGAGGGAAGAATTTAAAATGTGATGGCGGTTACCTATATTGATTTCTAGTTCTATGATTTCATATGAAATGCTAGAATACTGTCGTAAATGGTGGTCTAGTGTACAAGACTTTGTGTTATAGGTCATCTGAAAGGTCCAATGCACGATTCATTCACTACCGCTTTTCCTTGTGGACCGTGGAATCAGTCTAGGGCACGAGCTCACTCTATAGGTTTCTTTTCTCATAGGCTATAGAAAGAGTTTCTTTTGCGAGGAAGTAGTTCAGAATATAGCGATGGTTACATGTTATGATTTCTAGTTCTATGATTATGTGTACAATACTATCGTAAATGGTGGTCTAGTGCATGAGACTTTGTGTTCTGAGTTATCCGAGTGGTCCGGTGTTACGGGCCTAAGTTCTCAGTGCCCAATAGCACAGCCAGTGGAAGATGAGGACACTGATACAGCCGTAACAACCACCGCAGCTTCACTTCGCCCAGTAGACAACCGTCGCAGCTCCCACCAAATCCGACTTCCCTCCAAATTTATGGATTTTTATTAATTTTGCACGGCCGTTATCAACGCACACACCATACGTGGAATTCTGTTTCTCATTCTGTTTTCTGACGTGGAATTCTGTTTCTCATTCTATTTTCTGGCCATGTGATTCCGTTATTCACCATTTCTGTTGAATACGTGTACTGCTGAGTCCCTTAAATGGGTGGAGTGGAATACAGAAAAGGTAAGAAGGATTAATCTCCTCTCCTGTCTTCAACCTCTTCTTCCCTCTCAGTCTGATTTTCTTTCTCCCTCGCCCGAACTCCTTCCCTGTTCTGTTGTGTTCTCTGTATACCAGTTAAAAGCAGAAGGTGAATTTTAATACCTCGGTACTTAAAACCTCAGCGCTCCTGTAGCAACTCACATCGGTGATCCTGAAGTAACTCACCTCGGTCCATAACAGAGCTCTGCACGTATCACCCAATCCACAGAGCAACGGCCCATCCGGCAAATCAAGCCTAACGTCCCAAAATGGCCTATGTGGCAACCCGTGCTCGCAGCCAATGGACGTTGCCTGCGGCCCATTAATGTGGCTGACGGTCGACAAAGGTGGCGCAGAGGAAATAAACCAATGAGGAGAAGGTCAGCGCTGCCAGTTGTGGCTCACGCTACTGCCCACTGTTCTCTGGCCAATCCCAACGCTAGAGGTAGATCAAGCGTGGCCTGCGATGCCCCACGGCCTGCCTGACACCGTTAGGTGACAATTGACACACCGATGATTACCGTCAATGGTCAGTGACCAACGAATCCCTGCAGGAGGGATTCTCGTACCAAGGACTCTAAACAGATGAGCCATGAGTTTCCTCCTCACTTATAGGAGAGGGGGGGTTAACCAGGGGAGAGTTCATCTAAGAGAGATCACTTGATTGATCAACTCACCTGCGAGAGAACCAGAGTCTGGAACCGAGACATAGGCTCTTGCATGCGCATGCTCTCAAAAGCATAGCCAACTCCCACTTTTCTCCAGCCTGATACGGGCTATTACAGTCAGCCACCCGTTGCAGTTCATTCTGGGAGCCAGGCCTCCCGACATTCACTCACCAATCTCCCATTCCTGCATTCACGCACTCCCCACGCATTCACAGCATATTCCCATGTACCTCTAAGTGTGCGCTTTCCTTTCCGTTCATTGCGGAAGGTTGTTGACTTAAGCGTCGAAGTGCTTTCGGTGGGAGAAATTTCATCAGTCCTCTGATCTCCTATTTGTTAGTTGTGTTGTGCATGTCCCAAGTTAACAAAGACGGATACCGAAACCACTCGAGACTGCCTCTAGACGAAGAGGAATCTAAATGCTCCATAATCCGTACAACAACCGATAACTTGGGACGTAATATTGGCGCCGTCTATGGGAACGAGACAAAAAGCCTAGCGTCTCCTTCTCACACTCAATCTTTCACAACAAGACAGTTAACACAACGGCGCAAGAAAATGCCCCAATAAGAGATGCAACTATCTGCAGCGATGACCCCTCGGTGGGTAGCCGTGTAGACTTCCATCTGGTGCCCAACGTCCACTACCTAGCAACGAACATGGGCGGCATGAAGTTGATGATCTAGGCCCTCCACGACCGGACGGGCACACCATGGATGGGGGCTGCTCCTCCAGCATCTTAGGCGTCATCCTCCAGGAGAGGAAGGCATCGCGCAGGAGCTCCCAGGAGAAGATCAGAGCAGCCTGATGATGTCGGCGCCCAGGTGGCCTCCGGCAGTAGGGCCTGATCTGTGGCTGGAAGTCACCCCAACCGGGACGAGCGGGAGGAGAGCCCAGAGCGAGGCAACCCCCGTAACTCCTACGACGAAAGGAGGACAACAACCGCAGATTCCAACAGTGCATGTCAGCCCCGCGCGAGAAGCCACCACGACCGATAAATTTGCCAACACCGGTAGGATCGGACGGAGCTCCCCGACATTATTAATGCCAGGGGAGTGAATCGGACCCATTGATGGAGGAAAAGGTAAAGGTGCTCTGGGATTTCTTGAACATGGAGAGACTCGTTCGGTCCTCGGCAGACCTATGAACGTCACCCTTCACCATGGATCTTTGAACCCAACCACTCCCTCGCAAGTTCAAGATGCCCGTACTGGAAGGATACGACAGGAGCAAGGACCCGATGGACCACCTCAACTACTTTCGTACTCACCTTTCCCTCCAGGGAGCGAGCGAGGCCATGATGTGTTAGTGCTTCCCCGTCACCCTTAGGGGGATGCGCTGCTTTGATTCCATGGCCTCTAGCTAAACTCCATCCGCTCCTTCGATGAACTTGCGGACAGCTTCTTGAGCCAGTCGACAGCTTCCTGAGCTAGTTCGCCTCCAGCCGAAAAGAGGAGAAGCAGTTGTGGCACCTAGTCCCCCTCCGCCAGAGGACAGACGAAAGCCTGAAGTGCTTCCTCAACCGCTTCGTCACCGAGGCATGTAGGATCCCACAACTCTTTGATGAGATGAAACTCAACACTTTTGTCACAACGTTGACAGCAGGAGACTTCTTCAAGCACCTGTCACATCAGCGCTGTCAATCCTTCTGGGAAGCAAAAGGCATTACCCGAGCCTACATCTCGACGGAGGAAGCCATGAGGAAAAGCGTCCCGAACGTGCGGACTGCCCTCCGAAGGTTCCCAGACCCAACATCGGCAAGAAGAGGAACGATGACAATAGCCGATTCCAAGAGCGTCGCAAGCAGCCACGTCCTTCGTCGGGATCAAGGGAGGAGTACGGACCAACATCCTTGACTCCTCTGAACGATACCTGCGTGAACATCTGGATGCAGATCCAGGATGAAAAGTTCTTCAACTAGTCGAAAGCGTCGAAGGGTTCGAACGGCGGTGACCAGACGAAGTACTGCCAGCACCACTGTTGCCTCGGATATTCCACGAAGAACTGTCAGACCCTGTAGTAGGAAATAGAAGACTTGATCCGCGGCGGACACCTCAAGCTGTTTTTGAAGGGCTCGGGGTAGGCCCCTGTAGCCTTAGAAGGTCAGGCAAGCGAGCCTCCTAGGAACCGCATGGCCGCCGACGTGATCAACATGATCTCAACCACTCCAACCAAGAGTAGCAAGCAGATGCAGCCTGGACAGGCTGCCAGTAGCAAGAGAGTGAGAATAGGGAATAGGAGTGATGTCATTAGTTTTAGTAGCGACGATATGACACATGTAACCTTCCCCCATTCTGATCCCCTTTTGTATCCACTCTCGTTTCAGACGGCATAATTGACTACCAATTAAAACGGGTCTTTGTTGATAATAAATACTCTTAGAATTTACTGTTTCTTGTCGCCTTTTTTAAGCTTGGATTGAAGCGAAGCCAAATAAAAGCAGCTGATGGCCCTCTATACAGGCTGAACAATGAACCTGTACATGTGCAGGGAATAATCCAACTAGAGGTCACGATGGGAACTTACTTGCACATCGCAACGCGAGAGCTAACGTTCCTCATTATCGATCTCCCGTCTATTTACAATGCCATCCTAGGCAAACCATTCCTCACAGCCTTCGAGGCTGTTACCTCGATCCCTCACCTGAAGATGAAGTTTTTGACCCCATACAGCGTAGGAGAGACGCTGGGAGACCAGGCAATGGGACGAACGTGCTACTTATCCCAAGTCACACCAGCGATACTCAATCACCCAGGTGGAGACTTGGACCTCCGTGATGAGGCTACGCTACTACAAGCTCAATAAGGAGAAGCAACCGAAGTGATTCCGTTGGATCCCACCGAACAAGAGAAGTGCGTGCATGTGGGCAGCTTCCTCTCACGGGTGGACCGGGATCGACTAGTCACCTTTCTATGAAAGAACTCCAACGTATTTGCATAGATACCAGTCGACATACCTAGGATGCCGACCAGAGTAATGGTCCACAAGTTGGGCCTCGATCCTGGCCACAAGCCCGTGCGGCAGAAGCACAAGAACCATTCCATCGAAAAGCTAAAGACATAAGGAAGTGAAAAGGCTATTGGACGCTGGGTTCATCAGAGAAGTGAAGAATCCAAATTGGCTATCTAATATCGTCCTCATAAAGAAAAGCAACGGCAAGTGGCGGATGTGTGTAGATTTCACCGGCGTAAACAAGGCCTGCTCGAAAGACAACTTCCCTCTCCCTTGGATCGATCAGTTGGTAAACTCCACGTCTGGCCATGAGCTCCTAAGCTTCATGGACACTTACTCTTGATAGAACTAGATCAGGATGCACTCAGACGATGAGGAGCACACCTCATTCATGATCTACCAGGGGACGTACTGCTATAAGGGGACACCCGCTGGTCTCAAAAACGCCGAGGCAACCTACCAGCGCCTCTTGAATAAGATATTTGAAACTCAGATCAGGAGAAACGTGAAAGTATACGTCGACGACATGCTCGTAAAAAGCAAGATAGCCGACAGCCACATCCGAGATCTAGAGGAAAGCTTCCAGGTCCTCCAGGCACACAGGATAAAGCTCAACCATGCCAAATGCGCGTTCGGGGTGACTGTCGAGAAGTTCCTAGGCTTCATCGTGTTACAACGCGACATAAAAGCGAACCCAGAGGGATAGAAGCTTTCAGGGTGGCTGACAGCTCTCTCGCGATTCCTGGCCAAGTCCGCAGAAAAATACTTGCCCTTTTTCAAGGCACTTCGAGGGACAAAATCATATGAATTTCGGTGGACAGAGGAATTTGATGAAGCTTTCAAAGAGTTAAAGGCATACCTTATCAGCCCACCTCTCCTAAGCTCACCAAGTATAGGCAAAGACCTAAACCTCTATCTAGTTATGTCAGACACGACGCTCAACTCCGTGCTGGTCATGGAGCATGAAGGAGCACAACGACCAGTGTACTACGTAAGCAGGGTACTAACAAACGTGGAAACCCGCTACCCGCACACGAAAAGGATGACATTGACACTCATCTATTCGGCATGAAAGTTGCAGCCCTACTTCTAAACTCACCGGATCATCGTTCTAACAGACCAACCCCTGAGCAACGTCAGCCTAGGTAAGGCGCCCATGCACACCAAGAGGAATTCTTGTATATGCATTGTGCTTTTACTTAATAAAATTGATCTTTCCTGTTAGCTTGTGTCTTCATTCATATGAGTGCTTTCATGCATAACATTTCAAAAAACAAAATGACCTAGACTGCAAGTTGGAAGGACTATCGTCCATATGTAAAACGAATCCTTAGCACCGCCCGAGGCTGCCCAAAAGCAGACGTCTCAGGATCTTGACTCTTTGTCGAATGGCCCTAAGCAGCCCCAAACACCTTGGCTCTGTGCCAAACGGCCCGAAAGCATCCACCATAGAATCTCGAGCCCACATCAAACGGCCCTAAGCAGCCCCATACACCTTAGCTCCACGCCAAACGGCCTGAAAGCTGCCACCACAGAATCTCGACTCCGCATCGAACAACCCTAAGTGGCCCGATGCGCCTTGGCTCCGTCTCAAACGGCCCGGGAGTAGCCAAGCACAAACTTTGACTCCTCGTCAAAAGGACCCTAAGCGGTCCGCCAACCTAGCCTCACGCCAACAACTCGGGCGATCAAAACATCAAGCCTGAGGGCTTTTGAAATTCCCAACTTACAGTCAACAAAACCTTAGGGGGCAAGAATTGCAAGCGTGTGGCGACCTTCTCCCGAGGAAGAGAGTACCTTCAGTCTACAATGATCGTGGACTAGGACCGAGCGCTAGATAGCTACGACACCCTGAGCGGGGGCCGAGTGCCTAATGTAGGAAATGCGTGCAAAATAGCCTAGACCTGGAGTCCGGCTGCTATGGCCAGAAAACCCAGCTGGCCCTTAGCGTGGCTCCACGGGACTTGCGACGACATCCACTCTACTGGATCAAGTTTCCCACTAAATGTGTGAGATGCGACGACATCCTCTGACGAATGATGAGTACAGCACAACAAGGCGCTGGATTGGGGCCTTGGCGACAATAGCTTTACAAGCTTAGTCGATAAACACGAGTTATAATCTCTAAGATCACACTTGAAGGCGTAAGTATAGAAAATGGGACATCACTTCTCATTCATATGTACAAGGCCTGACAAGTGGTACATAGGAAAAAGGAAAGAAAAAGTGATAAATACAAGTGGAGCTACTTCTAAGAGTTCGATGGGCCTACCTCCTTAAGAAAGTTCCTTAGGCGGGACCTATCACAGACCCCAGAGTTGCCAGAATGGAAGACGCCTTCTGGAACGTCAGGAAGAACGAGCGAGGTGATCTTGCAGCACGAGCGAGGTGATCTTGCAGCACAAGTGGATGCCATCCCAGAATCTGATCTCTAGGACATGGTTCGCCTCTGACATAGAGAGTCGCGCCCTCAGGTCTCTGGATAGGAAAGAATTGTTGTCTTCGAGGGTAGTGACCATCTTCTTTAGCTGCTCGACCTCTTACCTCAAGAGTGCAACCTCTTGCGTCTGCTGGCCACTGTCAGTCTTCAAGTGCCTGACTTCCTCCTGCATTTGCCTATTCTCTCCTTGCAGCCGTTCGCTCTCTCCCTGGAGGGAAGCAACCTTGATCCTCATGAGCTAAGCAATCTCTTGTCCACGGTGAAAGTTTTCGTATAGTTGAGCAGCTAACTCATTGAAAGAATCGACCTCCCTAGAGGCCTGCGTGGCGAAGAGAAAGCCAAAAATTTTCAAAACTCCAAACCGCAAATGAGTACACAGCTCAAGACAATTATACCTGAGCAGAAGACGCATCCGGATGACTGACTCCCTCTCCTAGCGTCAGCAAGCATGGGGGCTCCGCGCATCCGACTACTGCCTCCCCAAAGCTGGGGTGGGTTAGAGCATCGGGTAACATGGGGACACTTGGGGGCTCTGCCTCCCAGCCGCAACAGTCTTCGAAGTCGCGTCAATCTTTGGCAGATTGACCTCTTGCTTGATTTCAGCCTCCAGCTCCTCAGGAAAGGACTCACCGCCCTCCGCGGTAGGCACGCCCTCGACGGTCATCTCCGGTGTCTCCAGATCGGCGAATGAAACCTCGGGAGACTCTCCTCCAGAATGAAACTCCACCGCAGGAACGCCGTACTAGGCTAACGTCACGGCAAGGATTGGCACAGGTTTGGCCGCTCCCTACCGTGACTCGACGCATGACGTCGCCTCTGGGACTGGACTCCAAGCTCACACAGGGGGCCCTGCAGCCAACCGCTGTGATCTCCGGGTGGAGGTACCTCCGACCTCCCTTAGCCTCTTCAACGAGGCTTCCACCTCCTCATCATTCGAGGATGACTCCAACAATGGACAACTCTCCTCGGCCTCCTCCCGATAATCCACGGATCACAACATTCACGGGCTTCTTCAAAGAGCCTATCACGGCCCAGCTAGACATAGGACCCCACTTGGCAGCAGCAAGGGCGTCAGATGTCAGGTAATACCCCTGGGTGGAGAACGTCTTCATCTGGGAACTGATGGTTGCGACCAGCCTCGCCATTTCCCTGACCTCCTCGACAGACACCTCATTACAAAAGAACGTTGGGATCGGATCCCACTCTCGAGAAAGCTCTAAATACGAAGGTTCTTGTAGGAAGAAAAAATAACTCTTCTGGTTCTTCATCGAGTCGGGGTTGGTCCCCCAAAACTGAAAACCGATTCTCGAAGGCATTGAGATCCACCTATCTACTTCCGAGAAATGAAAGATTACCTTCGCCACAGTCGCGTCAAAAGATACAGAATGAAGGCGAGCGAAGATGCACAATGAAACTAGGTAGCAAAAAATGTTTGGGTGAAGTCTTGCCACTGGAACGCCCAAAGCCTCGACAAGGGAAGTCAGCTCACACAGCATGGGGTAGTGGAGCCCTCTTTCAGATGATACTCGTAAACAGTAACAAAACCCTCTGGGGGGTGTGGACCCTACCGTCCAACCCAGGAGCGCGGTACGAACAGAACATAGAAGAGAAATGCCATAATCAACCATTAGGGAAGCAATGGTGCTCGTGATCGTAATAGAGCCCGTATTGTCTATCCTATGGCCACTCAATTTGGGAACTCATGAAGAGAAAGGAGATTCTTTCTTCTTAGCCATCTCGCTCACTTT
>JAOVVI020002077.1:0-18620 GCA_028571085.2 Nepenthes alata
GGATCCGCCTGGCTTCCGCCACGAAACGGTCCAGGAATCGCCGCGCATTCTCCCCTGGTTTCTACTTGATATGGGAGAGATGCCACGGCTGCTTCTCTTCCCGTCGGCTCGAAGCGTACTGAGCCAGGAAGAGATCCGTGAGGTCACAAAAACTGCCGACAGTGCCTGAAGGGAGATAATGGAACCAGATTCTGGCATCTCCCTTCATAGGGGCACATTACTGAGTCCTCCAGCCCTTGTAGACTCAGATGGGTGCAGAAGCAATCCAAGTGGTCAACCAAATCACTGCTCCCATCGTATGAGTCAAGGGATGGCATTTTGAACTTTGTGGGGATTGGACGGTTCAGGATCTCCGCAGTGAAAGAAGATCTGTCTAAGTCAATGGCGTGCTCCTCATTTTGGAACACGCGGTTCCAGATCTTATCCACTGCGGATCTGTGCGAGTGGCATTTGCTGATCTTTTGGAGTTAAGGAAAGCCCTCAACTCTGTCTTCTCTCCGGAGGGTCCAGCAGCCGGATGCCTGCTGTCTCCAGCAGATCTGGCGGTCCTGGATGCTCGCTCCTGGACTGCGTTGTTATCTTTTGTCCCAGAGTATCGAAAATTTCTTCTTTCTGGGCTCTCTCTCGAGGACGTGCTCCCGGAGCGTTCTTCTGGCCTGTTTTGGCCAGGAACGCGGGAGGACTCTGGAGTCGGATTGTCTCCGACTTTTTGGGACCTTTTGGTCGGCATCTTTTTTCTCTGGCCACCTCTTCTGATGGCCGGTGCAGGGATGGCTGCTGGAGGAGCCACCTGCATTCTCTGCTCGTTCTGAGAGCAGAGTACCTGGAGCAGATGCGTGTTGGCCTGCATCTGCTCCAACAGTTGTTGAAAATATGGCGGTGGGACTCTGCCTATAGCCCCATTGACCATGGCACCAGCAGCGTGGTCCTGGTCGGGGTTGGCAGCATCTCTAGCGGGATCGTTAGCTTGGGCTCTCGTGTTCACCATTGCAGAATCAGAAGGTGAAGAGAGCGTCGTGGAGATTTGTGGTTGGCTTTTTGTAAGTGTTTCCCACAGACGGCGCCAATGATGCGTATCTAGATCCGAACTTCAAATGGATTCATATTCGTCTGGATGGTTGAACCGGTTCCGTTCCCTGAGTGCGAATCCTGCACACCACTAAAAAGTACAGGAGGTCAGCGTGTCGGCGGGAAGTTGTCCCACCGAAAATACTCCGACGCTCAAGTCAGTAAACAACCTTCGATGAACGAAAGGTAGCAGAAACTGAAAAGGGAGAGCAAAGGGGAGAGTGTGTGAATATCCAGATGAAAGAGAGGCGAAAGCCGTCGTCTTGAATCTGGATGGTGGGGAGGCAGTGAACGGCTGTCGGAAGCGCGTTGTTTGCCTTAGGTTTTTACTGAGTTTCAGCCGAGAATCGAGGATCGTCTCTCTATCAGTGTTTTGAGTCTGTAAAAGTTTGCCTGCGTTTTTTGCATAACAGAAAGCGTGTCCCTTGAGAATTCAAGGGCCTCCCTTTTGATTGAGACGGCAATCTTTCCTCTTTGGAAGGAGTGATTCCTCCTGTCAATCCTGGCTGGCTTGCCTTCTGGAGCAGATGTCAGTTGCCAAGTTGAGCGTGATGATTTTCTTCTGATGCGGCCAACAGCTTTTCAAACCGGTCACCTTCCTTCTGGGCATGTTACCGTTGGAGAGCCGCAGTTGGCAAGGAATTGAAAAAATCTGGCGCCTTCCTTATGTGAAGGGCGCCAATTTTATCAATGTCTATTTTGGGTGCCAGTTGGGATCGTGGAAGATGCCTAGGAAGCCGTTGTTAGCTGCCTGATGGATCGTGGGCTCAAACGGATCAAGCCCATTACTGTAGAAAAGCTTCTTTGGGCCCAACGTGTAAAACGCGGACGGTCAACGTTGAGTTGACCGTCTGCGAGCGAGTTGGCAGCTCGGGCGTTGACCGTTCTGGGCTTCTCAGCTTTTGGGCCCGTTCTCTGAATGGGCCGTCAAAGTGTTGACCGTCCATCTTAGGCTTCCGTTGACTTTCTTTGGGCTAGCCCAGTATTAATATACCCATCAAAACTTATTCCTTATTTAAAATATAAATATATATTTTGAAAAAAAGAATTATAATCTGAGACAGGACAAACTAAATTGGATATTTTTATCTGCAATCTTATCTAATTTAAAAAAATTATTAGGTCTATTTTTGTAATTATATTCATTCATAATGTTTTTATATTGAATTTTACATAATCTTCTGTTAAACAAGATAAATAAATGAATATAGTTTTACTTAGTTTAAATATAATTAATTTTATATACTTTGAACCACCTATGGTTTTCTATGTTAATTTGGATGCCAAACGCAACTGTAATTTTTAATAACGAACTTAATAATAGTTAATCTTATAGTTAATTTATAAGATTAATTAATTGGCAACATAGACCTGACTAAAATTATAATTAGAAATTAGGATATAAGTTAGATTAAAAAATTATATTTTAACCCTTAATTTGCAAATTCTTTTTTATAGACTGATTCTCATTCGACTGAGTGGGATTTGATCATTTATTTTTTAATAAATTATTATAATTTAATTATTTTAAAATAATTAAATTTAATTAATTTTTAAATTTATAAAAAAAATTAATTATTTATTTTAAAAAAAACAAATTATAAATTCTCATAGTTTTCTTGTTTTAAACTATTTTGTAAGTATTTTTGGCAGGGGATGAAACTCCGCCATTTTCAAACTTGGGAGCAAGCAACCATCGTTGTTCAACGCCAAGCTTTCGTTCTCTATCCTGTCTCCCTTCTCCCTGCACCCCTCTCTTTTTGACAAACTTTCGTCGAATTGAAATAACCGCCGAAACATATGGCTGATGCGCCGATTCAAATTATCGACAACGACGACGGCGTACGCTTATCTCTCTTCCCATCAGAGCCTACGAACTTTCTTATACTCTCTGATCGAACTCATCGCTCTCTCTCTTAATCTACAGGAATTCGATTGGGAAGAAGCTGTACAACAAATCGAGGTCGCTTGCCGAAATACGTCACCGTCCGTTTCTTGTAACCCACCGCCTCCTCCTCCTGCTCCAGCGCTTTGGAGAGAGACTAAATTCAGTAATAAATGTCACAATACTTGCCGCCAATCGACGCTCGAAAAATTTGTTACTTGCAATGGGAGTTCAAAGTCATTATCGGAGATGCAAATCGATAAGGGCAGGGATGAAGAGAGTGGGATTGAAGCCGAAGAAAGGGTTTTCTATGTTGGCATTGATCCTGAAGCTGCAAAAACTTGGATTTATCCAGGTTCGAGTGTCATCTCTCTCTCTCTCTATCATCTTTCCTCTCTCCATATATTGAAACTGAGTTTGTAGAGTTTCCCAATTTTGAGCTTTTGAGATGGGTTTTGTTGATTCTTGAAATAATGGGTCAATATCCATGTGTTGCCATTTGGGAGTGTTGTTTGGGTTTTTGGATAGCATGCGTTTTCTTTATTCTGTAAAACTGTTATTGCTAAGTCGAATTTTATTGTTTTCTGTTTATCAGAATATCACTTTGTTCCTCATTTCCTTTAACACTGAAATTGTCTTTAGTCATCATACTGGCATGTGGCTTTGGTATACAATAAGGTCGTGTTTGGTTTTCCTCTCGTGTCCTATTTTTCTCTGTCTCTTTATAGTTTTTATTTTTTGTTGGAGAAGAGGTGGTCTTTGGAGCTTCTTGTTTAAATAATGCAGTATGGACAAAATCATCTAATAATTTCGGATTATAATATTTAATCTTTTGACAGCTAATGTCCCATGCCGTGACTATCAATTAGCTATAACCAAGACAGCTCTATTTTCAAATACATTGGTGGCTCTACCAACTGGACTTGGGAAAACTCTTATAGCTGGTGTTGTTATGTATAACTACTTCAGATGGTTTCCTGAAGGTATTTTTATATGCTATTCTGTTACTTGAACCCCCCTACCCATTGCTACCTGCTAGGAAGCACATATGCTTCATCTGGGGTAGTGAACTGGTGTCAGACACATAATTGACATCAACACGTTCCAGACAATCTAGGACACATGTTGGACACAGCTCGGAATTTTTATTTTGTTTGGATGCTTCGGGGAGACGTTGGGGGCCCATATTTTTGGTTATTTTTTTAATTTTTCAAATCTAAAATATGCCTAGTTTTGTGCTATTTATAAATAAAAAATAAAAAATTCCAAAACATTGTCTCTTGTTGGGGAAACTAAAATCGAGGTGAGGGAAATCAAGGGAGTTCAGAGAAGTGTTTTTGGTATATTTTTCCCTAACCTAGAAAAATAGAGGGGGAGATAAATCTTACTCTCTATGATTAGGGAACATATAAATATCTGGAGTATCCTTTTGGTTTAGGGCACTATTGAACACCAACACGCTGTGACTATTTTTCAATTTAATATGGATGTGTTGGGGACACATTCAGACACGTTCAAACAAGATGACATGTTTTGGCTATTTTTCAATTTTTTAAACAAAAATTGGATTATTTAATAAACTTAGTTTTGCGATAATTAGCAAAATATCCTAAACGTAATCTCTTGTTTTAGAGAACTTTGAATCCATTATTTAGATATATTTCTTGCAAAAACATACTGAGATTGTGGTGTTCTGAGATTCTTCCAACTTGAAACTACAAAGTGAGAGATTGAAAAGTATTTTTGGTGGTTATTTTCCCTTGGCTAGGAAGAATAGAAAGAGGGAGAAATATCTTATAGTCTGCAAAAATGCCATTTGCATGGTTAGGGTGTTTTGGGAGTCTAGTTAGCGTATCAATTAGCATACTTATAAGAAACTATAGCGTTTGGTTAATTTGTCTATAGTGAGTCATATCCAATTTGTTAGAAAAATTATCCGCCGCCACATCCATGTGGTTTCCATGTCTTGTGTCCATTGTCCATGCTTCCTAAGCTACATGTCCAAGGAGCTGCTTCATAAGTATGAGAGTTCCAGTTAAGCGGCATATCTTTAATTGGGATTCCATCTCCTCCAGTTCTTTGTTTTTTTGGACAAAAGTTATGCTTTCTTGGGTTCATCAAGCAAGCTGGACTTATTTCGATTTGCATAATTTCTATTTCATTTCTACTAGGATATATTGAGCTGTTGCCCACAAAGATTCCATGCTTTAAATTATAATGACAGGTAAGATAGTTTTTGCTGCTCCTTCACGACCACTTGTAATGCAACAAATAGAAGCTTGCCATAACATTGTGGGTATACCCCAAGTAAGATGCCTTTTCTGTTCTTCCATGTTATGGTTCCCTCATATTTGAATTCAGCAGAATCATTTCACTACACTAGCTTGAGACAAATTTTGAGAATTGTTGAATGAAACTGAGTGCAGGAATGGACAATTGATATGACAGGTCAGACAAGTCCTAAAAAAAGAGCACTCTTGTGGAAATCTAAAAGAGTATTCTTTGTTACTCCACAAGTGCTTGAGAAAGATATTCAATCTGGTAGACTGTCGAAACTCTACTGCTGATATATGTTGGCTGAACTCAAATGCATGAACGACAATTCTATTAACTTATCATTACTTAGTATGGCTTCCAGGAACATACTTGTCAATACATGGTCACACCTCTCTTCATGGTCAGAAATTGCATATATTTAGAATGATTCACATCAAAGGGCAGGAAATGAAATGATAATTTCCTTACAATTAATGGGTCTCTGTAAAAATAGACAATATGATATGGCTATATCTGTTGAAATTGTATGGCTGTTGGTGTTTCCTTAATTCATGACAAAACTGAAGAAAAGACAATGAACCATGTCTACTCCAGTGTTAACAGTGAGGCTTAATATACACTGTCGAAGAGCATGTGTGGAACTGTTGGAGTTTCAGGTTATGCATTGATATTTATGAAAGTCCAGCATTTTTGAGGTGACATCATAACATTCCTTTTCACTACCATGTAGATTTACAAAAATTGGCAACTGCATTGGGAACTCATGCAACTCTCTTTGATGTTTATTCAAAATTGCATCCGTATTCACTAACATGTCTTCTTGCTCAATTTTCACAGTTAAAAGTTGCCTGAAAAATGTTAAATCCTTAAAAGATAACCTGAAACATCATATTCAGCTCTTAAAATTTTGTAAATGGAGCATTTTACTTATTAATTTTTCAGAGAGGTTGGAGATCTTTTTTAGATTGATTTTTCTTTCTGCTGTGCTGTCTTTTCTCTGTCTTGAGGACTCCATGTCTTCTTAAAATCTTTCATCATCCCTTTACAACAAGAGATTCACACTTCTTATTTTGGTGTGATTGCCACAATATTGTTTGGTTGCTGTTTTAACTAATGTTCACAATCTTCTTCCCTTCAGGAATATGCTTGGTAAAATATCTGGTTTGTTTGGTAATTGATGAGGCTCATCGTGCAATGGGGAACTATTCCTACTGCATGGCTGTTCGCAAGGTTAATTTGATTTTCCATTACTTCCTTAAAGTTAGTCTGCATTGGGTTCAGGATGTTTCTTTCATATCATATTATAATTCTAAAATGCTGGTGATGCTGCTGCTTATTAGCAGTTGATGGCTGTTCCCGTGCAGCTGAGAATATTAGCTTTGACCGCTACTCCTGGATGTAAGTAACTAATCAACCACTTCTACTCAATTTATTTAAGCTTCTGGACTTGGGGGTGACTTTCATTTTCAGCAAAGCACCAGACAATCCAGCATGTCATTGATAACTTGCACATATCGATACTTGAATATCGTAGTGAAAGTGACCATGATGTTAGCCCTTACGTTCATGACAGGAAGATTGAATTATTGGAGGTATATAGATCACCTTGTTTTCCATGGTCTACATGAGTCATGAGGTTAGATCTCACGTTTAACAGCTTTCCTTTGATATTTCTAGGTTCCCATGGGCCAAAATGCTATAGCGGTAAATAATCTGCTTTTGGATGTCATACGTCCAATTGCAGCGAGGCTCTGCACAATGGGTCTCCTCCAGAACAGAGACTTTCAGACAGTATGACCCTTATGCCCACTCTTTTCTCTCTTTTCTACCTCTTTGCTCTTCTTTCCTGTTGATACTTTCATATCAGCTTTTCTGTCTGACTCCACCTTATGGCAGGTACTTCGGTTATATTTCCATTTGTTTATAGCTATAGCCAGGCAATTTCATATAACGCAATACATTTTTATTAATGTGACATAATCTCTGTCTTATGTTGGAATTTTGTCCTAGATTACTTTCTTGCAAATTTGTGTTTGTACTTTATTTTATGACAGATCCAGTATGGCTAACAGACTGTAACAGAATCAATAAATCTTGAGCAATATGGAACATATTAGAAAATTAAAGTTCATCTGACATTGTACATTCCTGGAATCTATGCAATAAGTGCAGATTAATCATCAATGTAATGGGACGCATAGTGATTGTAGTATTTTGCATTTATGATGTGTACTCGGATACCTGAATTTATGCTCAGAATTGTGCTTTTTTTTTCCCCCAGGAACCTCCTTTTGCAGTGTAAAGAAGATCACCTTATCTTGCATTTGTGTGATCTGAATATATTTTGTTAAAATGGTTCCCTCATCTTTCTGAGCCAAAGTGCATTTTTTTTTCACTAAATTATGCCCTTTAATTTAAGTATCACGTGCCTCCTATAACTCTGTTGGTCTCTCTTCTCTGTTTTCCGTTGCAGAACTTATCTTTTATTTTTGACAGCTCAGCCCATATGATTTACTAAATTCAAGGGACCAATTTCGTCAAGCACCACCGCAAGAACTTTCCCATTTGAAGTATGGTGAAGTAGAAGGCTATTTTGGTGTTCTCATCACACTTTACCATATTCGTAAACTACTATCAAGCCATGGAATAAGGCCAGCTTATGAGATGCTTGAAGAAAAGCTAAAGCAAGGGTATGTTTATGTGAACTCACAATTTCATCCATCTTGTGACTATTGCAGTCTACACACCAGATAAAAGTCTGTAGAACATTAAGAAATGTGCTTGTCGTTGACTGGGTCTTCCCAAATCTGATAGTAGGATTCAAAATATGCAAATTGCAAGTGAAATTTCAAAGGCTTTGGTATTAATGTTCTAGTGTAGACTTTCATTGAAATTTTTGTTAGTTTTAGTGCTCTTCATTTTATTTGGCATTTTAGGCCTATTTATTAGGTTATTTAAGGGTGAACTTGGATGCAACTCGATTCTGGCATGGAGATAATAGATTCAGATCATATGTAGCATATATTTGACTCTAGTCAGCTTAGTGAAGAAGCCTCAGGCACTGCACTGGGATACCTTTGTATTCTATTAGGGTAATAAGGTTTTGAGTTGTTGTTAGCCGGCGTTTAAGGTGTTTGAACTAACTTGTTACAGGTCTTTTGCAAGACTTATGAGCAGAAATGAAGTTATTCAGAAAGCAAAGCTCATAATGCAGGAAAACTTGTCCCATGGTGCACTAAGTCCCAAGTTCTCAAAAATGATTGAAATATTAGTTGATCATTTCAGTATGTATCTTTACGCTTTGTCACTCGCCTTTATTCAGGTGTCAACTGCAACTCGATAGCAGTTTCTATTGTCAAGATATCAACTCGCATATTTGTCCTTTTTATTTTCCTTTTTCTGGCATATTCTAGTAGGGTACTTGATGGGGTTGATATCTTCTTTCTTTCCTAAGAAAGGCATGGCAGAGATGGTTCATTCACATTGGCTTTCTCCCTCCCTCATTTTATACTTGGTGATTCTTGATAAAAAGAAATTGTTTGTCTGTTTTTCTGTCTTGCAGCTTGGGTGTGGCTGATCAAACATAGTTTTATTTCTTGCATTTTACTTATTATGCACTTGTACTCTTACTCCATGTAGGATACTGATCAAATTTATAGAGAAAAATTGAAAGAAAAAGCAGGACAACTATTTAATTAATTATGAGAGTTTTTTTTCAGAAAAAATAATGGTTAGGTTTAGTATCAGTGCAAATATAAATATAGGCCACAACATGCACTATGACAATTACAATACAGTCATGAAGACCCTTCTGTTTTGTTGACGATACGCTCGCATCGCGACAACACGGAGATTATAAGTATGCATGTGAATATCAGCAAGTGGTTGCTTTCTTGCAAGTGACAACAGAATATGTTGGTGCAGGAACCAATAATCCGCAGAACTCAAGGGTAATCATCTTCTCAAATTTCAGGGGAAGTGTCAGGTGAATTAAGATCTATATTAAAAAAAAATTTCTAGACAAAAATGTTACATCGCATATGTGTTCTTATTTTGTTGCATGCTTTTCTCTTTCTTTCACTGGATGCTTCTGCATTTGAAAATTTGGATATTCCCTCTTAACATGATGTGTATAATTCATGCAGGGACATAATGGAAACATTATCACATATTGGGGATTCAATAAAAGCTGCGCAGTTTGTTGGTCAAAGCTCAGGTTTGCTCTCATATTTCACCCTCCTTTTTCGGCATTGCTCACCACTGTCAATGGCCTTTTACTATGGCTATCTACTTTCCATGACATCTTTTTGACGGGTGGCCACCAGCAAGGATCGCAGGATACAAATATTTTGCGAGCTTGCCATTGAAAGCTATTTCATAGGGAAATATATCTAAACGTGCTGCCTTACAGGAAAAACATCGAAAGGACAGACACAAAAGGTTCAACAAGCTGTTTTAGAGGTGACAAATCTATCTACTTGATTGGCTTTCATCTAAAAAGCATGGATATCGACATGGGACATAAAAACGATGCAGACATATGGAAAATTTATTTTTCTAGATATGAGGAGACAATACATTGGAACATATTAACTAAAGTTTATAGTTTATTTATAAATATGAAAATATAATTAATCAATAATACAATTTTGTACTAAATTATCAATGAAAATGTATGTTTTTTGTTTCATCATCCTAAAAAATTTCATAGGAAGGACACTATGTAAGTAAAATAATATAAAAAAGTTATCTTATACACTTCATATAATGCAAAAAAGAAAGAAGACAACAAGAGCTTAGGTTTTGAATTACATCAAAATTACCGAATGGCTCCAATTTTTTGTAGTTTATATTAAGTATCCTATTTTTAGATATTAGAAATAGACTAACTTGGTTGAAACGTGCCGGAGTCAAGAAAAATAATAAAATATTCCTACACGAGTGGAACACTCTACACTCTAACCTAGGAGATGCGCTGGTGCTTCTTAGCCGCCATGACTTTAGAGTGATGCTGTTTACCATTATATTTTTGGTGCAGAAATTTCGGAGTGGTGGATACAATGTTATTGTTGCTACATCAATTGGTGAAGAAGGACTTGATATTATGGAGGTTGATCTTGTGATATGTTTTGATGCCAATATCTCACCTTTAAGGATGATTCAACGAATGGGGAGGACCGGTAGGAAGCATGATGGACGAGTTGATATCCTTCCATCTAATATTCATTGGAGTTTTTTCTCCCAAAAGTTTTGAAGTAGCCGTATTTGATTTCCTTTTATTATTCAAACCATATGATATGTGTTGCTCACGACTCATTCTAGTGTGGGTGTTCACGATTTGGATGACCAAACCATGAAATATTTTTTTAACCCAAACCGGTGAAACCTGTTCGGTAAAATTGGAACTATAGCTGAATCATTTTAACTAGTTAACTGATTTATCAATTTAGGTGTATTCTGATTAACCGATTTATAAATGATATAATATTTCTAATAAAATTATAAAAATATAACACATAAAATTTATAATTTTAAAATGCAAATTTATTATATTAATATAAATTGCAATTTTTTAATAATAATTTAGCAACTAATTGTCAACAATGTAAGTTTCATGCAACCACATTCATCTTTCCTTAGTTCAAATGGTTTTTGAATCTCTACCACTCAATTATCAGTAACATTATGCTTCCTTGTTGAGCAAAGCCTTTCTACAGATAACAAAATAAGACATTTTTACTAAGTTAAAACTTTTTAATTTTTTACTTTTGGACATATATAAATTTATGAATAGTTTGGGTAACTGTGAATTTGAAAATTGGTAACTTGAAACTGAACCAAAACCCAAATAAATAAATAAAAATATTCCAACTTGAAACCAACCGAGCAGTTTGGCTATCCTAGCTTTCAGTTTGGTTTTAACAGTTTCGGTTCGAGTTATCTGGCCAACAGGTTTTTTGATCACCCCTACATTCTACTCTTGTGATTCTTGACAAGCATTACTGGTTTTAGCTTGTGAAGGTACAGAGTTAAAGGGTTACATGATAAAGCAAGCAACCAGCAAGGCTGTGACGAAGCAAATGCGAAATGGGGGAATGAACAGATTCACTTTTCATTCTAGTCCAAGGATGGTAAATGAAATCACATTGTAATTAGATTAGGCTATGAAGTAATCTCTCTTTCATGACTTCTCTTCTTTCATATATCTACCATAGGTTCCTCATATTTATAAACCAGAACTGCAATGTTTGGAACTATCAATCAAACAGTTTGTTCCTCGTGGGAGAAAAGTGAAGGACGGTTGCATTGATGCACCAAAAGTTATAGAGAAACTAACTGATGCTGAAGCTGTTCTGTTGGCAAAGTATTTTGAGGCTGAGGAAAATGCTTGGAAGCCATCTCTCATTGCTTTTCCTAGGTTCCAGGAGCTTCCCTCCACAGTACATAGAGTAATGCACTCATCTAGAACAGGAATTCTGATTGACGTGCTGCAACTTCTGAAAGTTGGGAGTTCTGAACAACATATCAAAAGTAGAAAAGGTATTTCATTACTCCTGTCCTGAAAATGAAATTTGGAATTGCCAAAAGCATTGTTCATGAAGGGTGGAACTGCTGGTTCTTCCCTTCTTCCTGCCTCTCTTCCAAGACTGAGCTTAACCCAAGTCTTGGCTAAGAACGGCGGTGATCATACTATTAGCTTCTGTTAATACTTCTGCGATAGTAGACAGATTTACTTCCTATATTTATATTGACTATAGACATCAAATGTTGTCGCAGAATCGCCTGATTCCATCAATTCGGCTGATGCAGAAAAGAAAATACCAAACACCATCTCCATTCCAATGAGTGAAGAGAAGTGTAGCATGCTAGATTGTCCTGACGAAGTTTTGACGTCTGCGTGTATGGAAAAGTATGTCAGGCCGTATTCTCCTGACAAAGTAACAAATTCCGAGGGCGCCCCTTCATGTATGGCCATTAGTAAGAAGAGCAATTTGCCTTCGGAAGCTCTCCCTCTTCACTCCTACCTGTTTGGCTCAGAGGTTGCTTCTGTTGATAGCCATGGAAGGGTTTTAGTTGCCCAGGTTCCCATTCTGGATCTTAAAGAGATTTTATATTCTAGGAGTCTATGTGCGAGCAATACTACATTGCTAGACTGCTCAAAACGGGTTGATTGTGATCCTAAGAGCTCCTGTGGAAATGAAGGATTATGTATGCAGGTAAATTTTGTTGCAGCTCTGGGTGCTTCCAACCGTGATAGGTGCAAAAGCACTGACGCAGGCCACAGATCTGAATTCTGTGCTAATGCCCGGACAGCGGAAATTTTAGAAACGGCTGATAATGATGAAAATATTCTCCAAAGGCCTCTTTCCGAGGAAAAACACCCTTGTCAAAGAATTGACTGTGGTGGGTCACCAAATAACATGGTACATAGATCACCAATGTTGCATGCCGAGTGCAATGACGACATTGAGCTTAGTCCTCGGCTAACTAGTTTCATCAGACGTGGATGTGTTCCAGAGTCTCCACTAAATAACATTGGTTAGTACTATTGTCAAGTAGCGCACTTTATAATTTTATTGTTCTCGACATTCAGTTTCCCAATCATTTTACCAGCATCATCCAGTGAATCTTGGCTGTCTGCCTCTGTGAGCAATGAAACTGTCATCTTAGGAAGATGAATAGGAATTCTTGACATCGGAAGCAATTCTTAGGAGTAAAACAGCAAGATTTTCCTAAACTTGAACTGATTGAGTCTAAAGATTTCCTGAAGTTCTATTGATACTCTGCAGGTTTGTCAAATGGTGAAGGGAGAGATCAGATGTCTGTTGCTGAGCCTACTCTTCTTACCAAATTGTGTGCAGAACGGCTCCCAAGCACATCAGGTTTTGACAAAAAGGAGGCTAATGCAACCAATGATCCTCACTTAAGTGATGTCAGGAACTCTCCTGTAAAGGCTAAAGCTCTCACTCCTGTACATAAGGCAGCTAAAATTGCCTTTAAAACTGGAGGTATACCCAATCCCCTTGCTGGCCTAGAAATCCAGACTACCTTATCAAATGATAGCTATAGCAAAGATTGGCATACGGGTTTGGCGGAAAAATCTGAAACTGTTGAAGTGACATGCAAGTTTAAAAGGCTACGGAAGATTGGGGACTCTGTCAAAGATAAGCTTAGTGTTGCAATTCCTAATTTGATCAAGCCCAGGAAAGGTATTAAACAATTTGTTATGAAATGTGTTCTAGATGCTTCTATCTTCTTGGATTTTGATATTATTCAGCAAAGTGGCTTCACTCCATAATTAATTTCATTCTGTTCATTCACTTTTTTTATCCAGGTAATAGAGAGCATTTTAAAGATGTCAGAAACTTAATTGAAGAAGAAGCGGAGTAAGTGCATTATTGAAATGGATGACTTGCTGAGTGCTGCTAATTTCATGACTTTTGGTGTGGAAAATATAGAAAGAGATGCATGTTAGAACACTAACCGATGTTGTCAAATTCTTCTCAAGTTGAGGTGAAGATCATAAAGGTCATACACATTCATCAATCCATCTGTTGTTTTTGTTAGGGTTGGAAGATTCTTCTTTCCTAATGTAAATTTAACTAAGCATATTGAATCTTGAGGCTAAGCGATGTGCTTTGGACATTTTGCGGCTGCAAATCATCCAAATTCAATCCATTACTAAATGATTTTCCAATGTATATATGAAGCATTTGGATTTGTTACTAATCGGACTTTGAAAGGAAATATCGTTATTAGGGAGCTGACGCTATTATTTTTTAATATCACAATAAAATCATGATATATTATTGCGTCAGTAAATTATTACTTATATTCAAAATTTTAGGCTAATTTGATTGATGCTAATATCGATTCTGATTCCATTATTTTCATCCATACACAAAAATATGATGATTTTACTAAGATTGCACTATTTTGCATGATATTGCAGATACCTTTCATTTCATCACATTTGTTATATATATATATATATATATACACATTTGCTTCCAAAGGAAAAATAAATATCATCACCATTGCCATATTGTGAATTAGAATTTCATTCTTATAGTGTTGAATGTGGTCAAATTTATTGTGTATTTGTTGCCAATCAGGGTTTCTTCAGAAGTTGAAGTGTCCGATGATGAAGTAGATGAGCAAGATGATGATGATTCATATGAGGACAGTTTCATTGATGACAAAGTAGACCCTACTGCAGCAAATTCTCAAGCTGAAGATGGGAAAATAGACATGATGGCAATTTATAGGTATTTCTACTACTCACTCGCTCAACATCTGCATCTTAAGGTCTTTTGGGATTCAATAAAATTCATCTGCCTACCAGGAAAAAATGAAAATCACAGTTAGGCTGCCCATTCAATCTAAAATTTTATAAAATATAATTAATGTATCTAAGTATTATAGATGGACACAAAAAAAGTTCAATTTGATTAATTTTTTAAATTAAATACGGTTATAGATAAGAATAATGTATGACATATCCTAGCTTGAATTATAAATTTTTTTCATAAATGTAATTTTTTTATTTCATATTAATATCAAAGTTTAAAAAAATTGCATTAATAAATCAAATTTGTTTAAATAATAACTTTTTATATAAAGATTTTGAGTCCAAAATATTTAATTAATGTTTTATTTTAAATATTATATTTTTGAATTATCTTATACTTTAGATATTTTTTTTACGGAAATGTGATTTTCTATTAAAAAATTTAAAAATTAAAAAAAAAATCTCTGAAAACTCTTGTTTGTGCTCCGGCATTAATCTTCTGAAACAGGCGTTCTTTGCTGAGCCAATCGCCCATAGTAAGACGGCAAGACTGTTCTAGCTTTCTTAGTCCTGAATCTGCGGCTTCCATGATCCGAACAACCGGGAGCGGCAGCTGTTCCAGAAGAGCGGCTTCCTCTCCACACACGCCTCAGGATCAATCTGAATCTGCAGAAATCTCCGTGGAGAGGAATTCTGTATCTTCCCGGTTCTCAAAGGGCGTGACGAGTACCAGCGGCAGAATCCTAGAAAACACGGACATCATCGAAAGCCGTAAAAGGAAATTTTCAAGAGGAATCCGTTCCGTCTCTGCAATTAACCTAGACAATGAATTCATGCTTGATTCTACGGCAGCAGGCGGAGTATCACCTGTGCTGGATCAAGCTGATTTGAATGGAGATCTGTTATCGGACGACCAATTTTACGAGGGTCTTGACTTTGATGAGTTGGAATCACAAGCTGCCAAACTTCTAAATCAAAAGGCAGAGCCTTTTGTGCTAAAGGAAAGAATCTCCGATCTCGCGCCGGAGAAAAACAGCGTGCCTAGTTGTCCGTCATTTGATCTTGGCATCCCATGATTTTCCGGGTGAGTTTTTGAAGAGCCTTTCATCTGTATTTATTACTCAGGTCTGCTTAATAAAAAAATAGATCAATTAATAAGAATTATATCTATTAGGTTTCAATCACTCCCTTATGAATGCTATAATAAATGAATAGTTATTGAAGGATTGCGTGATATTTATGTGAGAATTATAATATTTGCACGCGTGATCAGCGCCGAACCTAGGGAATCCAGGGATGCCTTTACCGAAGGTGTGCCTAACGGACGCTTGAGCGCAACTCTAGTATAAAAATACACCTGACATGCTTTTAAGGTATTCCGAAATGGATTCTCACATAAGGAATGTCACACATAGAGGAAGAAAAGAAAAAGAAAAAAGAGGAAAATATTCGATATCAGGTTAACATTCGATTTGAATTTCGTTCTTCACAAGGGTCGGGTACAATATTTTAGAGTGAATTTTTAGAACGTATTTTCGTTTGATTATTTTTATTTTTTATTATATTTTTCTTGTGAGTTGTTGAGTGTATTAAGGGAGTTGTAATAAATTATTATTTATTCGGGATTATAGTGAAGAGATTTCAGGAGGGATTATTTGTAACCGACAATATTATCGTAGTGAAGAAGAGAAAAAGGAAAAAGAGAAAAATGTTCGATATCAAGTTAAGATTCGATTTGAGTTTTGTTGAGTTTGTGGTTTCGGCTTGTCCGAGTTCCCTGGCGAACGGAACCTGTGCAACACAAATATATGAGTGTGAAAAAGGTGAAGAGAGGGAGAAAATAGCACACCGGGATTTACGTGAAAAGTCTCTCCTTGAATGAGGAGGGAAAATCACGAGGCTCAAGTCCTGGAGAATACTTCACTCTGGGTGGAAGAATTACAAGTACAAGTTGTATGATTATTCTCTCTTTCTTTCTGAGTATTCTTTGAGAATTTCTCATTTTCTTTCTCTTGGAAGCTATTTACAGTGTGTGTGTAAATGACCACTGTTGGAATCATTTCTCTTGTTGCATGAGTGGGGTATTTATAGAGGAGAATCATGCCATTGGCATGGGGACACGTGGCGTTGGCGTGTGTAGGGACGCCTGTCACCAACTCTATAGATTCGGCGTGTCAGGTGCTGTTGGACCCATCATGATAGCGCGTGCTTTGAGCGTCGTGATTTCCTGCGGGGGTGGCGTGTTGTAGTGAACACGTACTCCTTGATAACAGTGAATCATTTGAGCTAGCGCGCTTGGTCATCTTGGACCCTCTTTTCCCTTGTCCGGAGGGCCCAGAGGCAATGAGATTGTCCTTGTCCTCAGAAAGCCTTCTAGGTCTTCGCCTAATCCTTGGGCTTATTGAGTTAGGCTCTCGGACGTTTCGCTTGCTAAAGATCCTCGGGATTTCGTTGATGACGTGAGCTCCTCATAGCGTCCTTCTGCCTCATGGGTTAAATTGGTCTCTCTGACCATTGTCGCCATTTGGCTTCTTAGGGCGTTAGTCCAGGTCCTCGGGCTTTTAAGACCAACTTAACCTCTTGGGCTAAGTTGGGCTTTTGGGCCTCTTGAGCTAGATTGTCCTTGTAATCCTCTCGATCCGTGGTTGTGATTTTGGGCCTTCCTTTCTGGGCTCTGGGTGTCGAGACCTATCATTAGCCCCCCATGTCAAATGGTTCGAGGACTCCAACCGTTTGACATGTCTGGAAAGTAGTCTTCTATTGTGACAGTCTGCGGGCTCTGCGTCCTGCTGATGGGAGCTGTCTCTTATCCATCTGAGACCTTCTTATCAGTCCGAAACCCATCTGTCGACGCCATTTGGTTTTCCTGCAAGGCATTAAATGCGTCACTTGATTGAGGTGACATCACCTCGGGAAGCCAAAGCCTACGTCCGCTTCCTGCGTATGGGTTACTGACGCGTGGCAAGGCCATGACGAGGGTGCTATTTTTCGTTTCGAATTTCCTTTAAGTTCCCTTTTTTGTTCTCATTTCCCTCCTCCTTTACTTCTGCGAACCCTTATCGTCTTTTTCGTTTTGAAACCCTTTGCCATTGCTTTTCCTCTTTCTTTACCGTAGAGACGTCTTTCCCGTTGCTATGGCTCCAGGCGTCCCTCTCTCCACCCTTAAGGATTTTGAACAGATTCGGGTGAAATATAACATTTCGGACTCCGTTGCGATGGTGGTTCCAGGAGCCACTAAGAGGGCTTGCAGCCCTCCGGATGGTTTCATCGCCGTTTATAAAGTCCACCTTAAAGGCCGGCTTCGCTTTCCTGTTCCAATGGAACTATACCACCTGATGAGGGAGTTGGTCGTTCCGTTCGCCAGGCTGCAACCAAACGTCGTCAGGTACTTGGTTTCCCTCTGCGTATTTGCATGTTGCCACCATAAGGTTCTTGAGGTAGCCATGGTGAAGGTCATGTTTCGTTTTACTCACAATCTTGACTGGATCACCATGACTCCTCGTCCGGAGTTTGCTGTAATGAGTGGAGGAAACCCGGACTCCATAAAAAGGTGGAAAGACAAATTCTTCTTTCTAGGCGTCCGGGAGAACTGGGAGCTCTCGGTCACATGGGAAAACTTGGTGAGCAAGCACTGCTTGGATGCCACAGTTGAGGAAAGGGAAGTAGCCAAGGTAGTCACGGACTTGGTGATGGCCAACCTTAGCAGTTTTAATATTGAAAATAGAAATACTTGGTTGTCGCCCGAGAGGCTGGCGGAGGCCAAGTGGGTGACAACGTCCGGGGATCTCACTGCTGCAGCTGCGAAGAAGAAGAGACTAAGGAAAAGGGGGCTTACCTTACTATTGAGGAGCCGTCCGAGAGGCCGCAGAAGAGTCCACGGACTGAGGCCTCGGAAGATCCACTACAAATCATTGATCAGTCATCGTCCGGCGATGATAACGCTGTCATTGCGCCTTTGGTTAGGAGGGCCAAGGGTTTGGTTGCCGGACCTTCTGCGAAGCCTGAGGCTGCAGGCCCTTCTTTTTCTGCTGCCAAGACCCAAGGTGGGGTCTCAGACTTTCCCGCGAATCACTCTGAGGACCTCATCGTTTTTGGCGC
>JAOVVI020002078.1:0-22069 GCA_028571085.2 Nepenthes alata
GGCCATATCAACACTGGACCGAACAATAATATTAAAATTTTGTTTGTATTATTAGGGGTATTTGTTTCAATTTTGGGTCAATTTTATTTAGAAAGTATTAATACATTTCATTTCTATTTTTTAGAGAGAGTCATATGAATGTCTCATATTTTGACAGTCCTATTTTGTTGTGAGTCAATAATTATATGAAAGATTTTTATATTTTTATGAAAATTTTTATTTAAATATTATAATATTCTATCATTTGTAACTTTTAAACATAATCTTATCCCCTTAACTAGTATAATTTTATTGGTGGTCACGACATTTGAGTTTCAACAATATTAAAAGATTTTAAACAAATAATTTTTTTTTAAAAAATATATGAGTTTAAATTTATTGGTAAGTAAGCAAATCTGAAGTGAATCTTTGATAGGAATTATAAGTCATGAAAGATCAGTTAGCCTATTATATAAGTACTACATGAGCTTTAATTTTTTATTTTATAAAATGAAATTTAAAATATAAGTTAATAAAAAAAAATACTTTTGAATTGTCCATTCTCATTGTTTTCTTGAAATGAGAGTGGTTTGCATGTAAAAATCTATGTTGTCTTGCCTCCTCAAATCTCCGAGTGATGTGATTGTAGTTTGATGTTGGTGATATTTTTGCTGCATCTTGTTATGACTATTTGCTATTTATGTTTGATCATCATGTTTAATATGTAAGATTTTCTTTCTATAATGTTATCTAAAGGGACAATTAGTCCAAAATTACGAGCAAAATAATTTATTTGAATGAGATAAATTACCACATTTAAAGAATATAAGACAAAAGATATCCCCTTGTCACATTATTGCATGAGCTAGTGTTTGCCTCACGAAATCCCAAGTTCTCAACCGATGGAGGACGGCATTTGAGTTTCACCAAAAAATAAAAAAATTGTATATATTTAAATGAGATGACGAAAGTTATTTTTATTGAATTAAATGATCTCACTGAAATATGCTGAATGAAACTCTTTCGATTATTATTTCAACGAGTTTCAAGGAATGGTTATGCAATTATCTGGTATGAGCATAATTTAATAATATGGTATTTCGACTGTAATTGTTGACTATTTTATGACTATAGAATTGGCCAATACTGATATTTTTAATTAATAAATGAGGAGAAAATTCATGTTTATTTATTTTCGGTGCTTATTTTATTCAGCTCTAGTACATGTAATATATGTTGGTATCATAAGAAGTGGTATTAGAGTTAAATAGATAATATTAAAAAAATAATACAGAGGCAAATTTTTTTTTTGGTTAAAAGATTATGATTATGCCATATTTAGCATAACAAATATTTTTTAGTATATTTGGGTGATCTAATATTTGATCCATTAATTTGTTAATGTATAATCCATTATAATAATAAATAGAGTTACCTAAAAATATCCGTTAGCAACCCCCTTGCACAATGTTTAACAAAAGCAGAGTGACACATAAATTTGGGCTTTATTTGAATAATTTAATGGAGGTTGCAGTAAATTGGGTTGGATTGATTTCTCTCTCAGTTTGGGTTTCAATCATTTTAGCGCGAGATGCATCGCTGCAAATATCACTGATTTTCCATTTTGCGTCGCAGTGCACAGAGCTTTGAGTTCGGTAGGCTGTCAGCAACTCCGTCGTCCACTTAGCTTCGCTGCTTTGGACTATTCACTTCAACTGTCATTCAATTGCATTCACAACTCGACAAACCGAAACCCTTGGCAAACTTGAATTTCTCACAAACTCGCATCGTCCAATGCTACTAAGTACACGGAGTACAAATCTCTGGTTTCAACGTACAATTTCCATTCTCTCACCTTTTCTTGCCGTGAAACTCCATCAATCCATTCCCGTGGTCTCCAAGGTTTGCCACCTCTCTCTTTCTTTCCCTCCATCCCGTGTTTATCTTTTCCCCTTTAATACTTTCTGATGGAAATTCCTGTAACTTTTCTTAGTTTTTGACTGCATTAACCCGTTTCATTTGTTAATTCTAGAGAAATGGTAAGCCATTCCTGCGTAAAGATGAGGACTGTCACGATTTCTTGCCGTGGTTGGAGGAAAAGGCTGGTGCTAAAATTTCGTCCGTACTTTCGATTGGGAACTCCAATTATGGCAGGTTATTCGTCGGTTATCTCTTTCTGTGCGTTAAATATGTAGATTGTCAAATTAGTGTGGCTTCGATCCTATGTTTTTTATGGGCGTTATTTTGGTCGCATTTAGAATCTAATAAGACATCAATCATGCTGGGGAAAACCATTCAGGCTGAGTGCTCGAATAATCTTAGACTTGGTTTCGTTCCTGTACAGTTCCACTTTAAAATTTCAACTTTAAAATTGAACTTTTGTCAGACGAAATGTGGTGAAATTCTTCTAAGATAGACTGGTTGTCGAATGTAAATTGTTCCTCCTTGCCCGGTGGCCTGGCAATCAGTAAGAATGTGAGTGCTAACCAATTGCAAGAACTATTTATTATCAAAAAGCAAGTCCAAGAATTTGACCTGATATTTTGACGGAGGTACGTCTGTCGTGCTCCACTTTTTGCCATATACCCTCATCCTATTTGAATTTCATACTGATTAACGTTCTAAATTTCTGTGTAGTGGAACGTTGATTTTCAATATGAATAAAGTTGAGTGTAGATGGCAAAAAATGGAGCCCAGATTGATATACTCTTTCAATAATGTAGCAAAGAGAAACCCCAAACAAACATGAAATAAAACAACAAAATGTCCACCTATCAAAATATCTGAGCATTAACTTGCTGAAAATAATTAACATTTCATTTGAGTCTTTTCAATTCTCTCTAGTGTCTTTGCCTTAAAATTAGCTGCCTCATGCTCTTTCAACTTTTGGATATCATTTTCGTAAAATAGTGTCTTAACCTTCTCTACGTTGCACTACATCGGTTTCATACTTTTGATGCTCCTCGAAGCATGCAATGCATGAAGCCTTGTGTATTAGGCTGCCTTCTCAAGAAGTTAGCAAGCCTCTTTTGCAGTCCACATTAGAAATGGCCTGGAGAAATTTCTTTGGAAAGCATTATTGAGATCCTTTGCACCTTTGAAGTTGTCATTTTTTGGTTGTGAGGCATCCAAGGAGCATATTTTCGCTGTAGAATTGTTTGAAGATGAGGCAATTTGTTGATAATTGGTGTTTCCTATTTGAGGAGGAATTGGGCTCCTTAATCACATTCATCTTACTTGCCCTTTTGCTAGGTTTTGTGGGAGGTTGGCCACGATGTCTCTCTGCTATTATATGCAAAATTGTTTCTTCTACTTGATATGGTATTTTTTCTAGAAAGATATTTATTTTTTTGACCTAGTTCTGCTGTACAATTTGTAGATGCACTTTTTGTTCAAGTGCCTTTGTGCCACGAATATACCTTCCTCAATGTCTTTTCATTTGTAAGTATATTTCCTTTGTTAATTAAAAGGATGATTTAGTTCTCCTGTAATTTCACCAATATTTCTATCAAATCGATTCTAATTTATGCACTAATATTGGCGTATTATTTTGTTCTTTTATTTTTCATCTTAGAATGGTTAGCTAACACCTAAATATGGGACATTCAAGAAGCTTTTATTTGGATGGATGTGTGTCATTCGTTTTCAACCGTTACATTGGTGATGTACAACTTAGGAGTGTACAGAATATTGATTAACACTCAACAAGTGAACTACACTCCCTTGATTGTTAAGATTAGGTTGGAATTTCTATTCAATCTGTTTAGTTTTGGTTTTGAATTTCAAAAAACCAACTGGCTTGATTGATTCAAATTAGCTACGAGGTACTAAAAGTTGAACACACAACAGGTTTATGCAATGGTGGAATGTATGCTTTGATATTGTCCATGCCTTCCACTTTAAGGTTTCAACTATTGCATATTTCACCACTTCCCGTTTGCCTTGTTTCTTCCTCTCTTATTGTCATTATTAATATTCTATTATGAACTTTTGTGTGTCTTGATAACTGTAATTTATCTTTTCAATTTTCATTTTGGAATATGCTAAAAATTGAAGTAATTTAATACTGAAAATGAAGCAATCTTTAGACCTCGTAATTAGAGAGTGTTTATGAATGTCCTTTTTTATATTTGAAGCCAATAAGCTGCTGGATGGAATCTAACTGGCTCTTCAGGATTGGTTTATTTGGTGTCTTAGGTTGATTGAATTTTTTTATGTTGATTCTGCAACCCGTAAGGATTATTTTGGTACAAGTTTTAGTTAGAAGATGAACCAAACAGAGCCTGATGCTTTCTTAGATAAAATGTTTCTATTATTTGGTAAGAAGGGCAGACTGATGGCACGATGCTTTTGAATTGTGTATGGTAAGATGTATGTAGCCTTGCTACTTACAATGCACGAGGCTATAAACAATGCACGAGGCTGTAAACATTTTTTGGTAGATTGTTTAGAAATAACTTGGGATGAATGCTGTATGCGCCTCTCACCATCTCTTTGCTCTTATATGGTAATGCGGCCTTCTTTCCCTTCTTTTTTAAGTACAGGTCCTTGTTTGCATCCGACATCATACAAACTGGTGACTGCATGTTGAGGGTTCCTTTCAGTGTGGTATATTGCTCCTGATGAACTTTTAGATAATCTATTTTATAAATTCCAGCTGCCTGAATTTCTCCTCAACGGTTTTTTTTTCCTTCTTGAATATACAGCAATTATCCCCGGATAATATCCTTCCAGAAATTAAGCCCCTGTTGGGTGATGAAGTTGGGAATGTAGCAAAACTTGCCATAGTTATTCTAGTTGAGCAGAAAAGGGGTCAGGTATTGACTAGCTATGATTTTTGGACCCAGAAGTTAAAATCTGATTGTCTATAAGGCTTGTTGTTCCGTAACATATTCCTGTGTGCTTTGAGGAATATGAAGAGTTGGATGCTGCATTTTTCTAATATTACCTTTCCTTTGCATGTAGGATTCTCAATGGGCTCAATATATCAGTCGCCTTCCTCAACACGGAGAGATGCATAGCACAGTAAATAATTTTTCTTGTTTTCATTGAGTGAAAGTGATAAAGACTTGGCCCCTCGGAGGAGCAATTGAATTTTTGGCTAAATGAGGGAAGAGAGCTTAATGGCCCAATTAGCTCTTTGGTGATGAGGGCCAAGCCTATATTTGTTAGATAGCCTTCTTTTGATTTATTTTTGTAAGATTGAAATCACTAATTTACCATCACTAAGGTTGATTGGGTAAGTAGGTCTCATTAGGTTTTTAAGGCTATACAAGCCAACACATAGGCTCAGTAGGAATATTCTCGGAGTGAATTGTGTAGAACAATATTTTCATGGCTTTGAAAGCTTGAGATTTGCAGGAGTATTATATTCGGTATTCCTATATTCGCTATAGGGGTCGCTTGGGTTGTTTGGGAGTTAGTCATGTGATTCCTCGTCGGACGCTTGGTTAGTGTTATTCTTTGTTAATATCTTCATATTATCCTTTAACTTATGGTAAAACTCTAGTTTGTGTGTATTTTTTGTAAATCGTTATGTTCGTATTGTTAAGTGAGAAATGATTTTGTAAAAATAGGCAAAATATCGAGGCATGAGATTGGGTCCCTATCAATTAGTGCTGTCATTGAGAGATTATTGGTGATGGTTGTTGCTTTCATAGAGCAAAAACCTTAGTAACAAAAGACTAGCATCGCGAAGGAATTTTTTGCTTATGGACTTCAGATAGTCTGCTGTCAAATTGTCAGAACGGTTAGGACAGTGTTGTCAGATATTCTTGGCAAGTAGTTTCGTTAGGTTGTTTTTTTAGATTGACATGACCATGTTGTCAGCTTGTGTTGTGTGGATCTGAGTTGTCAATTGGTGTTGTCCAATCTGCATTGCCAGGGATTCTCTAGTGTGCTGAACCGTAGAAATCCAAGCTGCTGCAGTTGGTCTATAATTATGGAGTTGGTGTGTTTGTGGGTTGTGTTGCGTTTGGTTGAGCCGACTTGCCATAGTTAACTGGGTCCAAGTTGACTAGTTTGTTTGCATGATTTGCCCTGTTTGAACTAAAGAATGGAATCATGTAACAATCTACCCACCAACTGATCACGATTAGAAGCCTTAGAGGAAAGCCAAGTGAAACTAGCCAAAATGCTGGAGGAAGTAATGATGTTAGCTGAGCAATTATCCACTATAATTGTAAATGAATTGAGGCATGAAAGTAATGCCAGATTAGAAAGGATTGATTGAAGATTTGCTGAGCTCGCCTGAATAACAAGAACGACCTACAAACTCATGGCGAAGAATGAAGAATCAGTGGGTCTCGACTTGGAGACAGCCCGATAAATGAGCATGAGATGGAAGGCACCGATGATGATCTAAGGGATTTTACATCAGAATACAAGGATAGACTTTATAGACAGTCTCGAAGAGAACGTGTTGAGGATACTATTGAAAGGTGGGCCCACATAAGAGGGTGGTAATTGAGAGCTTCTCGATGGCTAGAAGAGTACTGCATGGGTAATGAGATTGATATAGGTGGGAATACTTATGATGATGACCGTTTCTAAGGGGGCTGGAACTTGTTTGCTCTGGCCACCCTATGAGGGTGAATCCCATTACAAAAGGAATGAAAACGGCTATGGTAATAAGCGAGGAGGTATAGGTACCATGATAGAAGCCCAAAGAAACCAAATATGAATGTTCCTTATTTCAAAGGATGTAATCCGCACAAGTGGGGTGATAAGGTGGTGCACTACTTCCACTTCCATGAAGTTGTTTGAGACGATAGGGTGGCCAATGCTAGCTTTCATCTGGACGGAAAAGCTAGCTACTGGTGGAGGTGGATCAAGGTTTAGTATGCGAAGGAGGGACACACTTAGGGTGGATAACATTTGAACGTGAATTCTTGGCTTAATGGGGCCCTCACTGGTGGTTAATCATTTATGGGCAACTTGCGAAGTTACATCATGAAGATGGAGTGCAAACTTACATTGAGAAATTTCAACATCCACAAACGGTAGTTTGAGGCTAGACAGAGGAGTCATTACTTAGTATATTCATTAAAGGACTTCTGCAATGGCTAGCTAAATAGTTGAAGTTGAAGCAACTGCAGTGGCTAACAGAGGCTATGAGAATGGCAGATACTGAGTGAAAACATAATGGATGAAATTCTAGATGAGAGCTACTATGGTGAAAGGGAGATTGCAGATAAGGATCTAACACCTAGAATTATTCAAAATGAGGTGCTTTGAAAATGAAAGGAAGTTAGGGAGAATGGACCCGAAGAGAGACCCAAGGAAGTACAAAAATTGTCTCAGGAAAAGATACAATGAAGGGTAAAAGGGGGACTTTGTTTTAAATGTGGCGACATATGGGGCAATGGACATTGTTGTAAATCCGGGCTAGTTTTTGTGCTAGCAAAACCTAGTAATAGGGAGAAAGAAGAAGCCACGTGGAAGGACTATGATGTGATGGCGCTATGGTTTTATGATTTTACCATTGATGACAAGGGCCATCTTAAAGAGAAGGAGGATGACGAGGACATAGGCCTCGGAGGGTCATCAATGACCTTTTCGGTTGATAAATATACACAGACTTTCCTTGAGTAACAAATCCGGTGGTTATTTAAAATGAACATTTTCTTGAAGATCACCATGGAGGAAAGCATTCTTCACATTTAGTTTGTGAAAGGGTCAATTGTGAGTAGCCCCAAGAGATAAAAAAATGCGTACAAACATCAGTCTGGCCACCAGAGAAAATGTATTAATATAATCCACCCATATGTTTATGTATAGCCCTTAGCCACCAGTTGGGCTTTTAATTATGCTAGAGAATCATTAGGACTAACTTTGATTATGTGGATCCATTTTTAGCCAATTGGTTTCTTTCCAACCGGTAAAGGGACCAGGTCCTATGTTTGATTTTATTCAAGGGCAGTCATATCCTCCATAGCTGCCAACCAAACAGGATGAGTAATTGCTTTGTAGGCAATCGAGGCATAATTAGAATGTCCAAGGCGAAAACAAAAGTGCATAGTGAGAGTGAAACATGAGTATAAGAAATAGCAGCAGATAAAGGATATTTATTACAACTGCAATGACCTTTTCGTAAGGCAATTTGAACATCTAGGTCAGTAGTTGGATAAGGAGTCGTATGATCTCCAGATTGGAGAGTCAAATTGTTTGGGGCCAGCTCAGGAGCATCTACAAAAGAGGAACCAAACACCGGAGGAGGACCACGAATGTAGGTTTGAGAAATACATAGTGGTGGATGGAGGGAAGGCATACTATGATGTGTGATGCAATAGATAAGAAACTCATTACTAAGAACAAATGATGGAATGTTAGGGGAAAATTGTAGAACAAAAATAGAGTAGACGTTTAAAATAAGATATTAGAAGACACTAGAAATCGTCTCAAGCCAGGGAAACACCTTGATACCACTCCTAATTGTGGGTACACCCAAGGAAAATGTACTTGAGTGATTTAGCATCGGGCTTAGCTATATGTGGTTGAATGTCTTGAATGTAACATATACTCCCCAAAACTCTTGGTGGGATAGGGTGTAAGGATTTTGTAGGGAATAAAAGATGATGCAAAATCTCACCATTAAGTATGGCCGATGGTATGCTATTAATGAGATAACACGGGGTTAGTACAACTTCACTCTAAAAGGATTTTGGAACTCTTAGGGAAAAGGGGAGAGCATGAGCAAATTCTAACAAATGTCTATTCTTTTGGCAAGGCCATTTTGTTGTGAAGTATTAGAACAAGAAGGTTTGACAAAGGACGTTATATTGAGACATAAATGTAGTAAATTAAATAAACAAATAGTCACGGGCATTATCACTTTATAGGTTTGAATCCAAAGAATTGATTTTGAACTTCACTATAAAAGGTACAAAAGATTGAAAATAATTTTGAATGATTTTTCATTAAATATGACCAAGTAATGTAAGAATAATTGTCAATAAAAGAGATAAAATAATGAAAGACTATTTTAGAGGGTACAAAACACGAACTCCAAATAACGGAATACTTCAAAAGGAGTGGAAGCTTGTTAATTAACTCTCAGATAATATATTATGTAGTGATGTTTTGTAAATTGGCATGATTTACAAAATAAAGTGGACATAGAGTGAAGATTGGGACATTATTGCTTTAAACTTGTTAACGAAGGATGGTTTAAGTGGTAGTGGAGCTCGAGTGGTGAAGGACTAACGGTAGAGCAAACCATAGGAGATAGTCCTGCATCTTGCAGGTAGAGACCTTTGGAATTGCGACAGCCCCTATCGATGACCCTACTTATCAAGATTTTGAAATTTACTAACAGATAATAAGTTAAATGGAAAGGTTGACAAATACAATATGGATGATACTGTAATAGTAGGGAATAATGGAACAACACTAATTCCCAATATCAAAACTGAAGAGCCATCAGCCAAAGTAACATCTGGAAGACTAGAGTATGTTTGATAACAAGATAATATACTTGGGGTTTTAGTCATATGATCGGAGACACTAGAGTTAATGACCCATATCCGAGCGGTAGCCAAGAGACATGCAGTGGGGTTACCTTTCTAAATGGAAGTAGCAGTGGTCGAGGTAGCTTGGCTGGCTAGTAATAAGGAATAGTAACTGGTTAATAGTAACTGGCTAGTAACAATCACTTTGTGCTGGCCATCGGTGTCTTTAAGAAATCAAGATTGCCTCTAGAAGCTACCGTGGCAAATTGCGTATAAGGCGTCATTAGTTTACCATATAGCTTCTAGCATTTGTTTCGTGTATGACCAATGCCTCAACAATGATAACATGTGACTTTTCCATCATAATCACGACTATTTCGGTCTATTTCCTGACTACCATCTCGAATAGTAGATGAGGTGTGACTCACCAAAGCTATTTGGTCAAATGAGACCAATAGACTGCAAGGCATCACAATTAACACGGAGGATGTGGGAGAATATATTGGTTAAGGAGGTTATTGTAGCATTATCCAAAGTCTGGGAGCGAGTAAAGTCAAAATTAGGTCGAAGCCTAGTTAGGAAACACAGGATACCTAATTGTTCATGTGGTTCCCACATTTTCTTCACATCAGAGGAGATTGACATTAGAACATTCAACTCTTCATAGCACTTATTAAAATCAGCAAAATAGTCAGTTACACTACGATGCTTTTGATCCACATGAAAGAATGACTTGGACACATAAAACATTTTAGACTGGTATTATTGCTTAGAATACAACATAGATAAATGCTCTCATAAGTCATTGATAGCATCTGTATGAGTTATGACATTGGGCCACCCTTTGCGCCATATAGTTGATCAATTAAGTATATAGGCATGCATCTTCACAAGTCCACACTCTTGTCCAAGTGGATCCGTCGTCGAATTGGTGGGGTCATCCATGATTTCAACTTTGCTCATATCTCATATGACAAGGAGAACAATCTTCTTCTAAGGTTGATAATTTGTTTCATCAAGACGTTGTTCAGTAACTTGAGAAGGCATAGAAGAAATAGTCTTAGCATTATGGGATGTACTCATTTCATATATAGTGGTCATGAAATAATAATCAGAATATAAACTCGAAGGAATCTTCAAAGTGAAAAATGAGGGAGAATCAACTTGAAACCAAACAGAACAAAAGAAGGGACCTCAATGTTGAACTTCCAATCGCCACAAAACTAAACAACAACATAACCAAATCGGACAAGCACAATCGACAGCTCATGACCATGAGCACAATGGCTCATGCAACCAAAATGCAGAACAAGGCTCCTCCACCACAACTTCCCACAATGGACGACAACCACACACTCAAGAACGCATCACATTTTCCATGCACACTGAACTACTGAACACCACTATGGAGCAGTGAAGAGCCAACGTTATGTCGGTGCCAACAAAGAAAGCAACATAGACATATAGGTTTTGGTCAAATCGATTGCCGGTGAGGCCTTAACAAGCACCGACGATCGCCAAGCATGTAAGAAAAGGCGAATCACTTCAAAATCTCCAAATCAAGTAGGCAATGACTAGATATAGGGTTTTTGGGTTGTTTGAGTGAAATGTCAAATTGAAAAGAAGATTGTGAAATTACTTGCAAATTTTAAAATCACGACAGGGCTTTGTTTCTGCTCGATGAGGTGCACTAGATGCCGGAGAGAAAGATCGATGGCGGTGGAAGCTTCTCTTGAAGCTCTGATACCGTATAAACAAAGAATAGAGAAAAATAGAGCGAACCTCATATGCTTTAGGGTTATAGTATCCTCATATATATAGAGTTATTTACATATAGTATAAATTACAAAGTGATTCTTATAAGGAATATGTTGAAGAATATCTTTCAACATATTCCTATCATAATCCAAGAGAATATCCTCTTTCCAATCTAACAGTAAGCATGGTGGCAGTGCTTGGAAATGTTTTTAAGAAGACCACATAAATACCACACAAAACAGTTATTATGTTTGAAGTTCTTAAGGGAGTTGCCATATATTACTGCCTTTTCTGTATTTGATGCATTTTGTTTTCTTGGAAATAATTGTGGAGCAATGGGGACAATTCTTGGGGGCTCAAGGGCTTGCCTCCTTTCCCTCTATCTGGGTTGTTATTTTTACAATGGTGCCGTGATTTTTTGTTGTTCTTAATTCATTATTTGTCCTCTTGGTCATTCTAGAATGAAGGTGAATATTTCATTGTCGTGTTTAATGGGGTTTCTGTTCTGATTGGAGGAAGAGGTCACAAAGGGATGAAAAAAATTGGGGTTCTATGAGGCAGTGCAGTGGCTTTGTCATTTTCCAGAAGTGGATCTAAAGGGACTGGATTATATGCACACTTCTGGCGAGAAAGTTTGCCTTCTTCGGGTTTTCTTTGACCAAACTTCCATTTTGTCCCTGCTGGTGTTTTGGGTCTGGTTTGTGGCATTTTTTGAATTGGGTTGAGGGAACTGAACTTTGTGCATGGTGGTGAGGTAGTGTTGGCTGGGGTGTCTACTTTTCCTTGATAATTGTTTCTTGAGAGTAGTAATCAGCTAGGGTGGAGGAGTTGGATCTTGCTTGCTGATATGCACTCATGACTGGGAATTGTTTTAAATGACAGTGATTTAAAAGTTTTCATTGGCTTAACATGCAAAAAATGTAGGATCAAGTGTGAAACTCATTTGAGAGATAGGTTCGAGCCGTGGTTGAAATTATGGGTATCCGTATACGTCGTGATTATATCAGTATTATGCATGTCGGATAATGTGTCAATATTAGATATATCAAAATGAAAATAATTTCTTAAAATTGTAAGTTGACACGTTTATATAATTAGTTGATATATTACGATATATTACTGACGCAGAAGCATATCACAATATTGTCGTTGTATCGGTAAATATCGGTATCAATAGGCTTTCATATTGATACATATCGACTGATATTTGTATCAATTGTTAGAGCATTTCTAATAGCTACTTTAGATCCATTGCTGTCACTAATAGAGAAGTTGAGTTGACTAAGGTATGGTGTTGGGAATTGCGAAGGTGGCAAATCATGTTGGGATTCGAAACACGTACATGATGCACAGCTAAACAAAACCCAAATTCCCGTCTAAGGTCAGCCACTTGTCTCTCCCTATTGAGTATAAGGAATAAACACGCAACCAAGTACATACAAGTTATACAAAAGATTTAATGTAGAAAATCTTTTTAAATCAAGGGAAAAATTACGGGCCAACCTCTAAATAATATCCACAGAGAATTCTTGGTTACCAATAACTCCTACAATAGCCCTTCACAATAACCCATGTGAATAACCGGTTAAATACGCCCTTAGCACACTTAGCCACTCACAATAGTAGAATACAATGAGAGAACAAGCAACTAATTGTTAAAATGTCCTAGAAACAAGGCTAGAACAGCACTCCTGAATTTAGCAAGGGATTGAATTTTAATTGGACCTCAGCTGGATGCCGAAAATATTCTCATTCTCTCTTTTCTCTTGTCGTTCAACATCCCTTGTACTTTAAATGTGCTCCTGTTCTGACCTGAAAACCGCATCGGGATTTTTATACCTTGGCTGACGTTTAAACGCTATAAGCAAAATTTTCCTTTGTGCACCTACTGAAATTGGCGCAAGTGCGCCATCTTAGGCTCCCCACAAGTGTGCTTGCCAGAACACTCATATGTGCACCCCCTCATGCATCCATTAAGCGCTAATTTCCCACACCAGCTCCATCCTTTGCTCAAGTGAATCTTCCGCCATAACCGAGCGAACAATCAAATGACAAAACCTTTGGGCGTGGGACTCATAAGAGGATGACCCACAACCGACAATCAAATGCTGGTGGTTCAAAGTTATTGTTTCGACGATATTGGTTTGCTAAAGGACCCCTCTATTTATAAAGGGTGTCATTGCATTGATGTTAATTGATGGAAAATGTTTCCGATTCGGTTCTCAGTAGGTGATGGAGTTCAGTAAATTCTTGGGTTTGTCATTCAATGGGCAGGAAAGTGGGGTTATGAATTTGTACATAAAAGGTTTCCCGACGCGCAAGGTTTCCTGCATTACGGGCTAGTGAGGGCAAGATATACCCAGTCTTACCCTTGCAACGTAGACATGTAGTTTCATGAGTGGGGCTATGAGTTTGTTTCACATAATTTGAAAGGCATCTACCAGAGTAGTTTAAGGCCAGAAGATTAAGGGTAATGAGTGCCGGAAGAGTGAAGAAAAATGGAGAGCTTAAAAGCCTTCAGTTGAGTGTTAATTATACCAAGGATTTGAGAAGGCTAGTTGATCATTTTGTTGTGTTTGGTTCTTTATTTTTAAATTTTCTTTTATTCTGTGTGCATGGGTTTAATCTGTTCTATGATAGATATTATTTTTTGTTGGATTTTCATTATTTTTGCATTTGTTGGGTTTTTAAATTTCTAGTGATTTGTGTATGATATAATTTTCTTTATGTATTATATGGTAGTTACTTGTCCTTTTGCAAGACCTTATTTGTGTGTAGCTGCGATAAATTTTTTTCAATGTTTAAACGACTTATTGGAGACTTATGCTTTATTAAGATCTGGCCGTAATCTTGATGTAAACGTTTGGCTTGGGGGACAATTCGAAGGGCTTGGTTAGGGATATGTTGTTCATCTTCTTTCCACTCGTCTAATTTAAAGCCTTCAGACTCCGGTCTAGTTCTGAGATCTCAAGATGGCATGAGCCTCCTAGATCATTTAAGTCAGAGATTGCTGAGTATTTAAGTTATTAGCACTAAAGACCCGTGTCTACTCTCTATAGCTTATTAGCAGGCAAGGTTTGTTTGGCATACTTTGGCTTGTGCAGTGGATTTCATGATTACATGATTAGCATCCAACCAGCACTCAAGTGCACCAACCAATGGTTACAGCTTTTCCATTCGTGTTAATGCTGTCACTAGGACCTCATATCAGGATGTAATAGTTTGTATGTCATAGGGTGTCTGTTGGAAGTAAACAGTTTTTTTCTCAAAGAAATCAAGTTTTATAACGTGCGAATTATTTGTCATTGCAGATATTCTGGGGTCTAGATGAGCTGGAAATGATACGGCCAAGTTCACTATATCAGGGAACAATTGCACAACAATCTCAAATTCGAGAGGAATTCATGGATATCAAACCGGTAAGCTCTGTTCTTCTCTCCTCAGCCTTCTGGTCTAGCTTTTGGTGTACGCTTTAGTTGATAATCAGCAGGCTGAACCTATTTAGGACAGGCTGTAGTATGCGAAACGTAACAGCTCCTGATGGTACAGACTTCTTTTGGACTAGTAAGGGAACTCCTAGTGCTTTTGGTAAATTGTATTGGCAGAGGAGAGATTCCCCCCTCCCCCCCCCCCCAAAAAAAAGAGAAAAGATTTTGTATATGATGATGAATTTTCTTTTTATCAAAAGATACGATTGTGTTCGATGAAGGTGTGTAATAGCATTGAAGATTGAGGATTCCTATTAATCATTAGGTTATAATTGTGGATTTGGTCGTGGAGATTGAAAAGGGATATGTAAGAACAATTTCCTAGCAGATATATCTATAGTTGTCTTTTCATCTGGAAGGGTTTTACCGATCCACTTAAGAGGTACTGAAGCTAGAACCAGTGTAAAGCTTGTGAAAAGATTTTGCTGGCTAGGGTGCTGGAGCACCTCATGTTCATGCTAGGAGAAGAACTGACAGCATGGAGAAAATATGGCATAGAGGATTATGATCTTTGGGTTTACAATCATTTAAATTGACATGCTGGCACCTGCAAGGTTGTCAAACAAGTCTTAATCCAGTGGTATAATTTAAGCCCTGGGGAAGTGATGTAGGGAAGGGGGAAAAAGTAGGGGAGGGGAAGGAGAATAAAAGGAAGAGAGACAGAAAAAATAGAGATCAGAGAAAGGGGTAGAGACCAGAAAAAAATGAGCCCAAGAGAGAGGGGGGAAGGAAAGCATAATCACTCAATAATTCATTCAATTCATCAATGCTCACTCAAACAATAGAGTTAGGGTTTTTATATAGGAAGACCGTAATCTTAGGATAATTTGGAAACAAATATAATTTCTTAACTAAATATGACATAACTTTCTAAAATAAGAAAAAATAAAATCAAATAAAATCTTTACTAATTTAATAAAATCAAACTCTACTAATTTGAAAATAAAATTAAATAGGAAATAAAATTAAATCTTTTATAATTTGAAAATAAAATAAAGTGAAAAATAAAATCAAATTTCTTCTAATTGAAAATAAAATAAAATTTCTTCTAATTGAAAATAAAATCAAATCTCTTTATCCATGATATTTGCATCAATTCTTCTCGAGTGGCTTAAACTTGACCTCGTCGAGTAAAACTTTTGTAGTCAATTTCTTAACCACAATATAAGTAGCTACGCAATCCTCCAAATGGGTTGGCACTTCTGGCACTACTCCATCACCCCGTACATCTATCAGTCCGCACACCTATTTTTGCCTCTGCCCAATAAAGCGAGCGCACAAGGTGGTAGTATGTGATGTAGATATTGCTATTCTGTTCGCAGTAGTAGCTCCAACTAATGGCTGATTTTAGATCCTTTGTGAAACAGGGAAGGGGTGGCAAGGGGAAAGCAGGAGAGAAGGAGAAAGAGGGTGAATAGGAAGGAAATAAAGAGAGGTGAGAAGCAAAAGGAACAAGAGAGAAAAAAGACAATCCCCAACAACGGTGCCACTCGCTCGGCGACGACGAAGATGAAGATGAAAATGAAGGTGAAAAAGACGATGAAGATGGAGATAAAGAAGATGAAAATGAAGGTGAAAAAGACGATGAAGATGGAGATAAAGAAGATGAAGGTGTAGGCGAGGACAGGGATGTAGAAGATGAAGACGAAGAGGAATTGGCACAACCCAATTCATGACTTCCTCTCTCTCTTTAAGATCTCAATTATTATTATTATTATTTGAAGCAACGTTAGTGGGGCGGCTAGGGTTTGGTTGGGCTTTGGCTTCGGCGTCCGGTTAGGGTTTGATGTAGTTGATGGTGGTGGAGCTTGGGCATTGGGTTTCAGGTGAGTGGTCGATTCGGTGTTAGGTGGGGGGCCGACTAAGGTTTTCGGGTGGTGCAAATAGTTGTTTTGGGTGTGATTTGGCTTGGTAGCGACTGGAATGGTGGTGGTCAGCAGCGGCGTGGAGGATGGTTCTCCTGCCTCTGGCTGCGGCTGCTCCGTTCGACTGCGGCGGCTACTTCGTCCTTTTCTGCCTGTTTGCTTTCCCCTTTTTTTCTTACTACGTTTCTTTGACTTGGGTGACCAATAAACCATATTTGATTTTCCAGAAACTCACTCTTTTTTTTTTGTTTTTTTGTTTTAACAGCAAATGCTCTTTACAAAATTTTTGGTGATGAGACTATTGCTAGAGGTGGTGGCTCGGTTGAAGGCCATGAATTGGAGGAGTTGGCAATGCCACTAATGGTGTTTGGTTGCACAGGATTAGTCACTGATACCAAATTTTATGTAGGGAAGGGAGAAAAAGTAGAGAAGGGGAAGGAAAATAGAGGGAAGAGAGACAGAGGGAGAATAGAGACCAGAGAGAGGGGTAGAGACCAAAAAGAGAGGAGACCAAGAGGGAGAGGGGAAGGAAAGTACAATCACTCAATAATTCATTCTGATGTGTCCTTGATCCAAGCTTCGAACGGGTTCAGGCCAAGTCAAGCGTTGAGTTCGGCTCCGTTCACATTGTCTGGATTCTGCACACCACTTCAACAAACGAGAGGTCAGGTGTCGGCGGAATGTGGTCCCACCGAAAACATTTTGATGCTCAAGTCAGTATATAGCCTTCCAAGAATTGTGAAGATTAAGTAAAGAAACAGAGTAAAGAGAAATGCTGAGAGTGTTTGTGGTGGGTGGTATGCTTTCGAGACGTAAGGCTTTCTGTGGCTCGAAAGGAGTGTTGGTCTCCGACACCGTGTTCCTGAGGAACGTAGTGGCAGGGAGAGAGAGAGAGACATTCTATAAGCGTGGGAGCTTGTCAGAACACAGAGTAAGTTCAAGATCGCCTTTAAGAGAGTCAGGGCTTTGGCGAATGATTCTTAACAAAGAGGAGTACGCTTGTTAGCAGAATTCGCCGCGTGCCTTGGAGTGAGGACTCCATGGGTTTTTATAGCTGATATGTTGGGCATCCTTCCTTTGACAGGAGCGCTTGATCCCTGTGCTCTGTTGGATATGTTTCCTTTCTTGGTGTGGGGCCTTAATGGCGGTAACGGCTCCTTAGGAGGATTGCCTTCCTTATGTATTTTGTAATAGCTAGGGTTTGTTGCAGATAGAGGAGAGGATTTGGCGCTTTCCTCGTATGGAGATTGCCTTTTGAGGGAGCGCGAAATTAGGGGAGAAGACTGTTGCTGGTCGTGAATAGACGCGTGGGCCAAGTTGGGCTTGGGCCGCGTTAAACTTGGTCTTCAAGTGGTTAAGATTTCGATCAACAGAAGTGTTGACCGTCTTGGCCTTTCAAGTTGTCCGTCCTGGCTTCTCCGTCCCTTTTGGCTTTCGACCGGTCAATGCGGGGCGTTGACCGTTCTGGCGAAAAATGGGCCTTAGCGATTTTGGGCCGTCACTCCTTTCTGGGTCAGCCTATTCCTGGCGTACCCATCACTAGCCCCCCATGCTGATGGTCTAGGACTTTTGGCCTCCAGCATGTTTAAGATGGGACTCTAGTTGAGGCTACCGTGAGGTCAATTTTCGAAGAGCAGGCCAACCGGGTCGTTGGCTGTCTAGGATGAAATTCGGCGAACTGTGGGAGTTTGAAAGGTTGATTGGATCGTTGACCATCTTAAGGTGAAATCCGGAGAACTTGCGAAGGAGTTGACCGGATTGTTGACCGCTTAGGATGAAATTTGGAGAACTGCGAGAGTTTGAAAGGACGCGCCATCATGCCACCAGACTGTCAGTTCGAAAGTGGGCCACATGTCCACACACAGGGGTTTGTGATCCCGGCAATTAATGTGCCAGGGGATCCGAATCGTCTACATCCTTTTAGGGAGTGACATGTGCCAACAATGATAAGAGTGCTTTTACGAGACTGTTTTTTCCTTTTCTGCTGTTCGCATGCTTTTAAGTGTTCCATCTGTTATATTTCAAACTTTTTACGCTTTCCTTCGTCTTTTCTCTTGCTTATGTTTTCATGGCTTCTAAGATTGCCCCTGTTTTCAGTGTGAGCGATGTGCAGGAGTTGTACCTTGAGTAAGGAGATCGTCTTTAGAGTTCTTGGCAAGGAGGATCGAGCATGCTCCCCTCCTGATTGTTGCATCCTGTGTATGAGGCCCACCTGAGGAGTGGGCTCCGTCTTCCGGTTCCTCAGGAGCTGCTTGATATCCTCTCCGCTTTTAAGGTGCCCATCGCACGGCTTCATGCCAATGTCGTGTGATACATTTGCTCCATGTGCATCTTTATGCGCCATCATTCTCGAATATTGACGACTGGCGCAATGAGAGTGATGTTTTGCCTTACTCAGAGTGCTGACTGGATCTCTTTGGCCCCAAGGGATCTTCCGATCAACAACGCTATTTACGATTCATTGAAAAATTGGAAGGATCGATTCTTCTTTGTCCGCATTGCTGAGTCGTGGCCCTTGTCTAGGGAATGGGGTAAGGTCCCCAAGACGTTTATTGGAACGCTGGAGGAGGAGATTGCTGCCATGAAGGAGTTACTGGTGCTTGTGAGGAAGTACTCTGGGGACTTTAGGATGGATCATCTGGTTTCTCCAGAGGAGGTCAAGAGAGCCAATTGGGGTCCTCCTTCCCCGATCCAGAAGCTCAGGGTGCCGCCACCGGAGGCTTCTCGGAGGAAAAGGAAAGATGGAGTTATGATTACCGGTGAACCTTACCCTGTTACTGTTCCCTCCAGTCCAAGACAAAAGAAGGCTGCCACTTTGGAGCCTTCTTCGTCATCCTCTGAGCAAGATTACGTAGCTGCTGGTTGTTTTTCTAGTGTGGAAGATAATTCAGGAGAGGAGATGGCTCATGGAGGATTTGAAGCCGTGTGGTGCAGCGGAGTGGGCAGCGCTGTGGTTTTAGTGCAAGCGGCGCCGGCATTTGCGTCGCAACTCGAGCTAGTGGAGTCGGCTCCTGAGCCGTAGCTTGATACGCTGGAGCCGGCCGTCGAGCCGCAACCTGAGCCGGCTTTCGAGCCATCTGCTGGGACCCGTGAGCCAGCAGTTGAGCCGCCGATTGAGCTGATTTCGGAGCCAGTCGTCGATCCGCCAGTTATTGAGCCATCAACTGAGCTGCCAGAGTTGACTTTGAGCCGCTTTCGGCCCCAGAGGAGCTAGCTGGTGGAGAACCTGATGAGTCGGAGGACTCGATGACGGAGCTTTTGGAGGAGTGTGCGGCGTAGGCAGCTACTGGGCTTGACCAGGAGGCTACTGTGTTCAGTCCTCGGTCCCCAAAGTCCAAATCCCACAATAAAATCTGGGTGGTTAGTTTTTGTAACTCTCCTCCTATTTTTCTCCGTTGCTGTTGTTTGACGTGTGTGGCCTTTGCAGGAGGAGAAAGTTGGCAAAGGCAGTTACCAAAGCGCTGCGCCAACGGGACCTGGCCCTCTCTGATCGAGATAAGGAGTTAGCCTGGTTTGAGGAGTTGGAGCTATAGAGAGTGGGGCACCAGGAGGAAGCAGCCACCCTACAGCCTATGATTTCAGGCCTGGAGGCAGAGAATGTGAGATTGAAAGACGACATCACTCTACTTACAGCTGTAGTGGCTAGCCTGAAGGATGAGGCCACCAGACTGAGGGAGGAGAACGTCCTGCTGACAAAGAAGGACAGTGCTATCAGGCGTATTGACCAACTATCGAAATAGATGTCATCATTAGAGAACGAGTTGTCCGTACGCCCCCACAAGGTTTCTGAGATGCTGACGGTGCGGTTGTGGGAGGGGGTCTACCTTTGCCGGCACATAGCACGGCTGGTTGACCCCATCTTTCTAGTGGAACTTCTTGATCCCGCCAACCGTTTCATCCAGCGTCGTGAGAGTCTCGTAGGACAACCACCTCCTCCTCCTCCTGGAGGCTATGCTTCTCCATAGATTTTGTAATCCTTACTCCTTATATTTGTACAAATTTTTATCAATAAAATGGATATTTTATTGATGTTATTTGTTCTCACTTCAGTCCTTGCTTTTTATGCATTGTTGTTGCATTTTCCGGCCAACTTTTTTAGCGGCTCGCTTGCCAATAGGATGTCGTTCGTCGCTGCCTGTGCCTTTGTCGTGTTCTTTCCTCTTTTTTTTTTTTTGTACCGTTGACTGGCTATGAGCTTCTACTACCAGCGTTTGACTATTGCAGACTATCCTTTCGTAAATGTGACGCAACTCATGCATCGTTGGGCAGCAAAACGATGTGATTTGAAACGACGCATCCCCCTATGTTGCCTTTTTAGGCGGGAAATTTGGTTTATAAATTGGCTAGGGCTATGGGCTTTGTCTTAGCAGTTTCCCATCGAGTCTTGGCCTATTGCCGTTTTCTTCTTCTTGCCCTACCATAGCTAATGAGAATGTGGTTGATATCCCTACTTTTTTCAATTGAGAGCTCTTCGTAGCCCTTCTATGCCGCCTGTATCGACCGTCCTGGGCTTTCTTGTCTGGTACTTCTTTTGTCATATGGCTTTAGGGTTTTTGTTGCAAGGTTTGTATTCCCTCGCTAATACCCCTTTGTTTGCTAGCCTTACGAGGTGCAGGGCAATGTGGTCGATATTTCGTCCTCAGAGGAGGATGACACGACTCAGGAGAGGGAGCGCTCCATTCGTCTGGGTCCAGCCTTTAGCGATGATGGGCGGGAGGATCCGGAAGCACACCATGGGGCCTTGGAGTGGATTGCGGCGCTTGAGGGCGAGCCGAGGACCAAGCTCCGCCTCGAAGAGTGGCACTTGCTCTGGAGGAGCGGTTTCAAGAGGGGATCCGTTTCAACCGCAGAATCGCCTCCCTGGTGGATCCTCGCTTTCCCGTCGGGTTCATAGATTCACGCAATGCTGGTGCTACACAAAGATCCGACTTGGTGTGGTATTCCAGCGATCGCGGTTGGAGGTCCCGACGTAATTCTCGAGGAGGTTCATTAGCTTCAGGGAGCCACCATGTTGAGCAATGATATCTTGGTAGTGGTGGCACCGTCTGGAGTCTCTTTGATCCTTTTTCTTTTTGCGGGATATTATAAAGAACACTGTATGCGCTTTGTATAATGGTGACACATTAATGAATAGTACTCTGATGCCCCACTTTGATTTGGCAGCGCGCGTCTTCTTTTTTGCACTTTTGCTCTTGTTTCTCATTTCTCGACTTGCATGTCTTTTTATTGACCGGATGACTTGGTGCATTGTACGCAAGTTGGCCGGTCAATGCTGCTTTAGAGGTCCGTTGCACTCTCTGGAGCAGACACAAAGTAAACCTTGTCGTTGAGCCAAGCTTGCTCTACGCCCACGTTTGAGTGGAGGCTTGGCGCTTAGTATGAACTTGGATGGCCGACTTTTGGACGGAGAGCCTTTGCTCCTGACGGCCATCATTGACTGATTACGCTTGCTCCTGGCGAAGGAGGTTGTGGCATGTGTTGGTTGAGCCCTCTAACATTTTGACTGTGAATGGGCTACTTGGATGACCAA
>JAOVVI020002079.1:0-22065 GCA_028571085.2 Nepenthes alata
ATCAGTTCTCGAGCTTCCTGCAGGTCCCTGCCCTGCAGACGACGCATGCTCTGCACTGTGCAGACGCGTGCTCTGCAGCCCACCTGTCGACCAATCCTGGAAAGACATCTGTCATCTGCCAACTGCCGCTTTCCATAGTCTCCAGAGGTCTAGTTGCTTAGCCGGTCAACTTCTAGTTGATCGGATCCGGTCAACCTCTTGTTGACCTTCTTCTGCTGCGTTCTGAAGAACTTGACCGTCCTCCGCCTTCCGGTCAACTCTCCTTGTTGACTGTCTTGCCTTCCAGCATTCCGGAGAATTTTACCGTCCTCCACCATCTGGTCAACTCTCCTTGTTGACCGCCTTCAGCTGCTTCCGGAGAACTTGACCGTTCTCCGCCTTTCAGCTTTCCGGAGAACTTCACCGTCCTCCGCCATCCGGTCAACTCTCTTTGTTGACCGTCCATTGTTCTCCTCCGGTAAATGTCCCGTTGACCGGAAACACTTCTCCGGATTTGTTCTCCACAAATCCTCCGTTGACAAACCAGTTTGTTGGGTTATCCACAAGGGAGTGACTAGACCCAATAGGCCATTATAGTTCAACCACGCAGTCAATGAACAAGATTTCAATCATTCCAACAAAAACATCTGAGCAGCTTTGTTGGAAAGCCCATGTGGCCATTTAAAATCATATTGATAAAATAGTTGTACATGAAGAACTCATTGAGGCTTGAATTCTTAAAACTTAAATTGATCCAATTCCCACACAAACGTCTAATGGGTACGGTGCAATTGCACGGCTATGAGAATCGTAAGGCGTCTAGCAACTGAACTTGTATAAGTAGAAATTATGCCCATGTGGTCCTGATTTGTTTAGTAAAATAGTTCACAAATAACAGTTCAAAGCATCCCAATTATAATAGTTTAATTGGAAGGTCAGTATGACCAATAAAAGTCATGCAACACAGGCTTATAGAAGCTATAGGAAAGTAAGTGCATGACAAAAGTTAGTTTTTCTTCCAGCTTAGTGTGGGCAACAGAGAACAATGTTGGAGAATGCTACAGATCAATGGAAAGATAATGACCAGAAGACTCCTCCTTGGCACTATTAATCTTGGGAGGGCCGGTCTGCCTATCTCAAGAGACTTAAACATCACCCGAGTGCACTGTTTCTAGAGCATAGGTTGCATCAAGTTCCCTTGGATACAAATGACCCAATGGAATTCAAAATTAAGCAGGGGAACCAACTGCCAGAAGAGCTAAAAGTATCCACATGGCACAAAGAAAAAAAGTCAGTCAATCTCATCATATCTACCAGCCGATCTACTTATTCATAGAGGAAACCCAAGTCCGAATAACCTCACATAGAACTCAAGTTATCATCACCTCGGCTGTAACCAAAAAAAAAAAAAAAACAAGACCCATACTCTCCAACAGCATAAGAGTGAGCCTTTGTGCATCAGTGACATTGTATCACTTCTCTATTGCCTCGACCTCTTGCAGCCGAAGCCCTCTCTGTAGCTGCAACAACTCTCACTTAAGAAGTACCTCATAGAGCCACCATCTTCTTGCAATCTGTTAAAAAGTAAGCATCTTTACACTGTGGAGTGCTGGGGACCCCAAGCTAGGCTTGACAATTAAATGAATATTGATGCCTCATGATTGTAGAAAGTTAGTCCAATAGCAGTAGCCCCAATAGAAAGTGCGCCTTGTGGAGGCAGAATCAGCAAGTCCAAAAAAGTTAGAGCAGCATAGGCAAGTGCAATGATCTATAAAGGAATACTTGAGTTACCAAAAATAGAGTAGTGCCCAATAGTGGCAAGCACTGATTGTGATCCAGGACTCCAAACCAGAGACATAAGTTGCAAGATGAGTGTCACTTGCATCCGAGAGAAATTCCAACAAGCTTCCCACAATCCACAATCTACTCCATTTCAATGGTAGCGATAGTGCCATCCATCGGTTTGTTTATCACCCAAATATTTTATTTTGGATTAATTAGAATTAAGACCTTAAATGTCATTAATTGAAAAAAATTAATGTTTTAATAAAATTTGTTAAGTTACCTTTAAATTTAAACTAACTTTATAAATATTTTAGACAAGTTAGATTTATGATATCTTTTAGATGATATTTTGATAATTTCACTAGTAGATAGTAGACTTATTTTTTTTTTATATTTTAAATAGTTAATTATGATGATTTTTATTTATGTATCTTTGTGTAGTTAAAATTAGAAAATTAATTAATCAAAATACTAAAACTGAGAATTATCCAAAAATACTAAGAACCTCTATAAAAACCCTAATTTATCCCCAAATCCTAGGCACACCTCATTATCTTTTCTTCTCATTATTTTGGGACACGTCTCTCATCCCTTTTCTAAGCCCATCCATTTAATTAAATTAAAATGCCCGACTCAAACCCTAATCTTCCTACCTCTCTTTATATTATCAACGAGAGAGTTAGAGTTAAGATTTCATTAGGACATGAGAGAGAAACGGACAGAGAGAGCGAGAGAGAGCATGAAAACACTACCATGTTGATACCGGTGCCACTTCTTCCAAGTGTGGATTTACCACAGCTAACACTCCTGCAGCAGAAATTAAGCAGGAAACGAGAAGGAATGCATAAAGTAGGAGAGTAGGAGAGAGGACAGAGGGAGAGAGTTGTCCCAATCTGTAACAATTTTCTATGTGTGATATGTGACCTGTATGGTATGTGTGTAATGTATGGTATGTGTGGTGTAATAACAATATATATAAAAGAATCCTCAAACGAAGTCTTGAAATCGTGTTGGTGGCCGAACAGGACGGCCGCTGCGTCTCGGGGCAGTAGTCGCTGGATCATTAGTAACAATGCCCGTAACACTAATCCTGTATCCTTGACACCAGTGCCGATTCACAATGAAGATAGTGATCGAGGTGTCACTAAAGAAGAAGAAAACCGTGAGGCTCCTAAGCTTGATGGAGTGGACAATGTAAATTAGAATGACGCTGTCCCTCATAATGATTCTAGACCCACTGAGAACATCCACTCTGACGATTCAAAAGAAATCAAAGGCCCTCCTCCCGTCTAGCAGCTGATGAGTATGAGTTGCTTACCAATGGCAAAGAATCCGAAAGTTTTGATGAAGCTAGGGAGAATAAATATAAGTCAGAGTGGATGGAGGCCATGTAAAATGAAATAAAGTGGTTGCAGGAGAACCACACATTCAAGCTAACCAAATTGCCTAAGCGCAAATGTGTCTTGAAAAATAAGTGGGTTTTTCGTTTAAAGGCCGATAAGAATAGCCTACAATCAAAGTAAAAAGCGAGATTGGTGGTGAAAGACTTCAATAAGCGGAAGGGTACGACTTTGAGGGGATATGGGTTGAAGCAAGCCCCAAGACAATAGTATAAGAAGTTTAAGTCTGTTATGGTAAGACAAGGCTATCGGAAGACTATTTCGGACCATTGTGTCTTCGTCTAAAGGTTCTTGGAAGACAATTTCATGATTTTCCTTCTCTATGTGGATAATATGTTCAGTGTTGGACGAAACACCTCCCGAATCACCGAATTGAAGTTGCAGCTCGGGAAATCCTTTGCAATAAAGGATTTGGGATCGGCAAAACAAATTTTTGGTATAAGAATATTTCACAACCATAAAGTAAGGAAATCATGGATATCCCAATAGAGTTACGTTGAGAAAGTGTTTCAACATTTCAACATGGAGAAATCCAAATTGATAAGCACTCCATTGGCCAATCATTTTAAACTGAGCAACCGACAATACCCTTCTATGGATGACGAAAAGGCAAACATAAGAAGTGTCCCCTACTCTTCGACCGTTGGCAGTTTGATATATATTATGATGTATACGAGATCGGATATTACTTATACTATTGGAACGGTTAGCCGTTTTCTTTCAAATCTCGATAAGGAGAATTAGTCCGTGGTGAAATAGATATTGAGGTATCTTCGAGAAACTTCCAAGATGTGCTTGTGTTTCGGAAGTGACAAGCAACTTCTAGTTAGGTACACTGATGTAGACATGGCAGGTGATGTCTACTATTGAAAGTCCATCTCACGATATCTAGTCATGTTTATGGAAGGAGCTATTTCTTGGCAATCTAAATTGCAGAAATATGTTGCTCTCTCAACCACCAAGGCGAAATTCATTACTGTGATAGATGTGAACAAGGAAATATTGCGGATGAAGTTCATTAGAAAATTCGGCTTCAAGCAACAGCGATATGTGCTATTTTGTTACAATCAAAACGCAATTCAACTTTAAAGAAATTCGTCATTTTTTTCAAGATTGAAGCACATTGATGTGAGATATCATTGGGTGCGAAATGTTATTGACTTGGAGTTGTTAACGCTTGCCAATATCAGGACCGAGGAGAATGGGTCAGATATAATGACCAAAGTGATGCAACGGGGGAAGCTTGAAATTTGCCGAACTATAGCCAGGATGGTGATTGCATCCACATGGACATGAGGGAACATTTGTTGGGTTATTGGTCACTTTCGTGTAAGTCTCATACCCATTTGAAGTATCGTTCGATAGCACACACAAGGACGTACATGCATTGAACTAATCAAAAAAAATTACAGAGTGGAGCGCGATAGGCATTTGATTGCTGCATGTGTGTCGATTCCATACTAGAGGCCACCTGAGAAGCGCCCGAGAGATACACGAGCATGATTTTTAGATTGTCTAGCGTTTGATGCACACCAAAGGAGGGTGCCGGTGTGCCAATTACAATGGACTTGCGGGCAACGCACTCTCGATGGGTGCTTGAGCGTCGTTTCTAATATAAATGTGTTTGATGCGATTTTATGGTCACCACTTTTGTAATTTCTAAACTTTTGAGCGTTGACACTGAGAAAAGGAAAGAAAAGGGGGAGAAGAAGAATGTTTAAGTATTCGAATGAATTACGAATCGTATTCTAATTTCCACTGACCTTGGATACGTGGCTCTTAAAGTTGAGAAGGACATTTTACCATTCTTGTATCTTCTCTTTTGTCTCGTTTTATTATTATTCGGTCTTATTTATTACAATATATTGTGTCCTTATATTTATTGGGATTTATGTAACCAAACATATATTACATAGTGGATATTTTGGACGTATATTCTCGTAATTGTTTTCTCTTATTTACAATGAGAGTTTTTCTTGTAAAATTGTGTATCCTTTATTATTTGTGATTATGACTTATTATACATTATTGATTATTTTTTCACGGTTGAAATAAGCAATCCGATCCCCATCACAATCCTCACACAACTGCCTCCAAACATTTTCTATGGCCACAATCTCACGTCTCCGCTTACACAAGAACGTGGGAATAACACCTGATGAAGGAAAACCTTCCATAGAAGAAACTGCCCCGTGGAATCACTATAAAAAGCAACCCCCACTCCTTGTGACGAAGAGAAAGATTTTCATAATATTTTAAGAAAGATGTAATAAAAAGAACACTTTCAAGAATCAAGGAAGGGATTTTACAGAGCTTGATCCTCCAACTATCATACTCATACTCTCCCTCTACACTCAATTTCTCTCTTTTATATTCCCTAGATTAAATTGTTGGCGTAAGGAAACTGACTTGAGCGTTAAAAGGATATTCCAATGAGCAAATTTCATCTCCTTTGAACTTTTTGTTTGTGGTGGTGATGCGTAGGATCCAGATTGAAGAGTTCTGAAGTTCAAATTGAATTTATCCCGACTAAATCCAAATTGAATGGACGCATCATATACGGATGGCTTATTACAGGGTAATTGTACACCAGAAGCTTGGCCAAGTATTGAGCAGAAATTTCTATGGTCATAAATCGAAACCACAAATTAAAAGGCCAATATAGAAGATACAATTACAATATCATGTCTAGATGCAACCCAACGATCAGAAACAAAGGACACAAATAAACGGGCATATGCAACTTCAATTGGCAATTATAATAAACGTGAAAAGGGGAAGCTAAGGGAAAGTAGCGACCTCTCTCTTGTTGTATTCATCAACAGCAAAACGACCGAGGCTCTCGAACTTGGCGCTGTTCTGGAAACCCATGGAATCGAGAACTCCACCGACTTTCTTTATCGTCACGATGTCGTACCTGCAAAACCCTACTTCACAAATAGTACACAACACTACCAGAGCCAACAACACACAGATTTTCGAGTTCATCTCGATGGATTTCACCCTTCTTTTCTACGCTTTCTTCGGCTTGAGATTTGGTGAAGAGTCTCTGAAATTTCTGTAATACTAACGCGATGTTCCCCGTCAACAAAATGTCTCTAAAAAAGGGAATCTTTCTTTTAAAACAAAAACGAAAAATAAATTGGGGTGGCCCAGCAGTTTCCCTTTCGCGTTATTTTTACACTCGTCAAAATTAAATATATCAAATGGGACTTAATTAAAATATAAAAATATTAGATTATAAAATTAGATTTAATTAATTTTTTTGGTAGCATATAATTATGGATAAAACTATTAAGAAGCTATTAAGTTAGGTTGGGCTCGGCTTGATACAAATTATAAATTTTTCTTGGAAAATATATTTATTTTAAATAAATATCAATTTTTAAAAAATTATTTGTGATGGGCGTGGCTCGATACGGGCCAGCAAATACTCAATTAGACAATAGGTCAAAATACTATTGGCCTAACAAAAGAAACAATAAATTTATTAAGCAATAATGTTTAAATATATGAATCAAAAGGTATTATCCAAACAACAATATATTAAATGATTATAATAATCCAACACAGATAGTAGCAAAAATGACTCTGTAATTGGGAGTTAGTGACCCAATTATTGAATGGGGATGGTTGTTACACACTACAAGTAATACCTCGTATTGTTGATTCGAAGCAACATTATGTGCATGTAATTGATTTCAGGTGCCGATCAATCAAACGGTATCTCTAATTATAAATATAATATCTCCTAAATCAAAAAAATAAGAAAATGAGATAAAAAACCACTTAATTGGATGAGTGCACAAGAAAGAATACAGCCCTCCAAAAACACTTGCTCATTCATCCACTCTAAAGTCAAGCATATTTTTTCTCATATCTTTTAAATTCGAATAGAAAAATCATTAATTTGAGTATTAAATAATTTACCAGGAAGTAAGTCTCATAAACTTATCACATCTAGTTCAATATTTTATAGTGTGCAGGATCTAAATTCAGAATTATAAAAAATAAACCCGGTATTATTCAAATATTTGAGCAAATCTAAACGGCCATCTAATTCATACGTTAATTCAGATTCATGAGACATATTAATTTTAATATAATATTTTTTCTATAATTAATAATATATATATATATATTTTTATTAGATATATATTTATGTAATATTTTATATTAAATATTATATATATTAAATATTATATATATTAAATATTTTGTGTAATTATATTTTTTTAAAATAAATATATTAAAAATAAAAAAAATTTAAATAACGGTATGAATTGGGCCGATTTGACTTATAAATAACACGATTAAAAGTTTTAACCTCGATAACCGAGTCTTGTCCATCCCAAACTAAATGTCAAGTTATAAAATTTTATCTAAATTTAGTTCATATTCAATTTAAATTATTAAATTTATTTATTTTTTATCATTTATATCATAATATATTTGCCTATTACTTATTCTACTTTTACTTTTATAGCAATGAAAAAATAAATTTATTATAGAACAATTATTTGTATTATTTTATATTATCATGATGATGGGTCTTGAATTCGGGTTGTTAACGAGCTATGGCGCCACTTGTTCTTCGCATTGAATTGAAATGAGTTCAGTCCTCATACTTCTTAACCTAAATCTTATACATCACAACTAAAAAATAACAGGTTAAAAAATTAGCGGGATTCGCTCCCTGGTATATTTTTAAACGCTTTAGTAATCTTCCTCAATAAATAGAAGATGCGGGAAAAAAATATACGAATGATGATGCAATGAGGAGTTTTTTAAGTTTAATTCGGAGGTTGCCCTTAGCGTTGAGCGGCTTTTGTGGTGATGCGCTCGTAGGGAGCAGCTTTGATGTCTAGAGGGTGAGAATGGTAAGAAAATTCTCACGAGGCTCTGTGGACAGAGCGTAATCTCTTAGGAGTGCTTTGGAAGTAGTGTTTGAGGATTGGTATTAGTGTCAATGTAGGTGTCAACGTAAACATATCATTAGAGTCTGTCATAAGGGTTTATTTATAACTTCTCAATCAACTCAGCCTTACTTGATAAGACTAGTTGCTGGTTGCCTTGCCCAAATTCGGTGAGGTGGCATGAGGATTGTGGTGCTGATTAAAACAACCGTGATCAATCGAATGAGATTCATTCCTTTATTAGAGAGATGCAGTACGTGTCAAATATTAGGGTTGCCATTATGAAATATATATTGAGTTAGGAGTTGCCATTTTTAAAGAGATTGTGATTTGAGATAATATTCAGGGCTTTGACCGATTAAAGTAAGTGATCTTCAGTGAGTGGGAATTGTGTTATAAGCCATCTAGATTGGGTCGTAGCTGCCTTAGGCTATCTGGCCGGTTGAGGTGTTGTTTTTGGTCAACGGAAGTATCGATCGGCTTCTAGACCTATGGGTCAGACGCCTCCTGGGCTTGCCACCGAGTCCGTAGGTCTTTGCATTGGGCTGAGCTATTTTTACCATCCCCATCACATGATATGTTTTTCCCATATGATATTTTTATAGTTTATGTATAACTAATGGGATAAAAATATATTTTAGGATTGTAATATAAATATAGTTATTGCGTCCTGGATCCCTGATTGTCGTACGGATTATTGAGCTTTTGTATTTCTCGTCGTTTAGAGGTTATCACGAGCGGGTCCGATCTCCATCTTTGTTAACTTAGAACCTACACAACACAATTAACAAATAAGAGATCAGAGGTCAGCGGGATTTCTCTCACCGAAAATACTTCAACGCTCAACTCAATATCCTTCCGCAATGAATAGAAGGGGGGACGCGTGCTTAGAAGTGCATGAAAATATGATAAGTGTGTCGTGGGAGTGTATGTTTGTAAGAGTTAAACTCAAAGAGCGGTTGGTGAGAGGCCTGACTTCGTGTGTACACGGCGATGGGTGGCTAACTTTAGTTGCTTGTGAAAGGGTGTGGAGGATGAGAGTTGATCGCGAGTTTGAGAGCTAGAGCTTCAGGGAGTGTATGTCTCAGTGCCGGGCTCAAATCGTCGATTTGGAATTGATTGATCGATCTGTCAATCCCTTCTCCTGTAGAAGGAGAGGGGATATATAGGCTATAGAGAGTGGAGCATTGGGCACGAGAATCCCTTCTGTAGGGATTCGCAGGCCGTTGACCTGCTGGTAGCTGTCGATGGTGTCAGTTGTCACTTTGTGACGTTGAGGAGACCGTCGTGCAACGCTGGCCATACTTGGTCTACCTTTGGCACGAGGATTGGCTGGTTAGCTGTAGAGAACGGCGCGAGTCGCGGCTAGTAGGGTTGACATTTTTTTCATTGGCTCGCATTGCTGCCTTAAGTCTGCCGCTTGTAATTGCATTAATGAGCTATAGGAATCGCTGATTGGCTGCTGGCATCGGGTTGCCACATAGGCTACTTGGAGTCCTGGGCTAAGTAGTTGATTTGGGCTACTGTTTCTTGGATTGGGCCTTGCGAGTTCTAGGCTTTTTCGGAACGAGACCCAACAATAGTATAAAATGTAGTAGAAACAATTAGACCATAAATAACTTCCTTCGGATAATTTTAATATTTTTAATTGATAGTTTATTGAAAAATATACTTTTAAAAATAAATACACAAATAATAAACAATTATATTTAGAATCAGAATGAAACAACCATCATCAGATTAGATGAACATAGAGTGCGTGCGGAAGCGGTCTGCAACTGCGGAAACGGCAAATAGAAACCAAAAAGATCGTTCAGCCGCGGCACTCATCGTACTGTTTTCTCTTCATCTCAGGCAAACATCAACACCGACGCAGACAGAGAGAGAGAGGAAGCGAGGGGGAGGAATGGGAGGTAAGGTAGTGGAGCCGAATACGTGCATAAGAGGGTGTTGTCACAGCAAAACTATACCCCTTCATCTTCCTCCTTCGGCTTACTCCCTTTCTTCCCCAATTGCTAGAGGTATGCTTTCTCTTCTCCTCCTCCTTGTTTTTAATTGCCCTGCGTGAATAATCGTTGTTTCCTGATTTGGTTTTCCTTTCATTTATTTTGTTTCCGGAATGATTTTCATTTGGGTATTGTCACTGTTGGACTGGAAAACACTTCAGGGACGGAGAGTGTAGTCTACGAAGGAACATTAGATGGGGAAAAGGTTGCAATTAAGAAGCCTGTCTTGTCTACTTCTGAAGATATTGATAAATTCCACAAGCAATTGCAATTGTTATGGTCTGTGATCCTCCCTCTCTCTCTCTCTCTCTCTCGTTCGCTCGCTCGCTGCCCTCCAGCCCTACCAACTACAAGGGCTATAAAAACATAATGAATTTTGCCATCTACATGAGTTTACTCTGCTGTTCTCACGTGCCATCTTAGCTTAGTACTTAAAGGTGTTTGCATCATTTTAAGAGATATTGGACCAAACCCCACCTGCATTAGGATGGGGAAAGGGGTTCTTTTGTTGTGAGTGGGCTACCCCTTGCGTTGCCTCAGTCCCGACAGGCCTTCCGATGGACCAAAAAAGAAAACAAAAACCCTTCTTTTGGTCTTAAGACAGTAAGTATTTGTCTTAAATTATGTTAGTTATGCTGTCTTTCCAAGGTTAGATATTTTATTTCTGAAGGGCTTGAAACCCTAAATTTGTGGAATATTATCGGCTACTCCCATACTCTTGGTTGATGAGGATGAAGAAATTTGATAGGAGTTATTGTTATGAACTGTTTTCTCCTTTACTCTTTAGAAGAGCATCGTAGATCATTATAATGAGATTTGATTTGTCATTCCAGCAACGAATTTTATTTTCCCATCAGTGCATTTGATTTCTAATGTTCCTTTTTTAAATTTTGTTTTGTCTTGAAGCAAACTGAATCATCCAGGAATTGCTACATTAGTTGCGGCCCATGCAATGCCACCTAATTACATGCTCTTTTTCAAGTTCTATGAGTTTGGCAATCTTGCTGAGAAGTTACATGTGGAGGAGTGGAGCCCAAGTATTAATGAGGCTCTCACTATTATCATCCAGTTAGGTATAGATTCTATGCTTATAACTTATAAGCGTTATCCATCTATCTTGCTGCTTCTTTTCCCCTTGACATTATGTACTATATTTTGTCATATTTCTGCTTGCAAGATCAGAGTATTGTATTTATTGTAACACTGGAGTACTTATATATGTGTGTGGATATACATGGCAAAAACATGAGGAAGACATATAACAATAATTATATGCAAAATACAGAATAAAGTAATAATCAATGGCCTACGATGAACCTCATCAACTAGGGTCCAATATCGACAGTCGGACTACATATTATTACTCCATAGTCCAGGCCATGAGCCACTATTCAAATATGTGGGTATGATAACTACATATTATACCCTATAGATTGGGCAAACACTATGTTTTTAGCTTGTGGATTAGTTATCCATCGTCTTTTATAAATTAATATATTAGGATATATTCAAATATATTTCGTCCTTTCTTTATAATAATAATTATTTATTCCGTCAACTTTTGATTGAAATATATTACAATACATGCCCATACTGAAATTTGTTATAACATTTCCCCCCTTCTACATCATTTTTGTACTCCATGCAAATGGTAACAATGAAGTTCTTTTACGGAAATTGTTTCTCCCTTGTATCCTATATCCGTTTGACCTTAACTTTTGCCTTATTTGTGATGATGACATTGACTGCTATCCATCCGTCCAAATTTGACTCCTTATTGCTTCCTCAACAAGGTAGCCATTGTTTTAGCTGATAATGCTGTGATTGGTGCTATTAGAATATATATATACATATATAGATATTGTTATAAGGATGAACACATATTGATGGATATAGCCAATTTCATGTCATATTTAGTTTAAATTCCATGAAACAATCAGATTTACTTTATTTTGATGCTCGTCTTGAATGTCAAATGTGGACTTTATATGCAATTTATACGTAGGTGATCAAACTTACATGATTCCACAAGTTCAAATGTTGAATCTATCTGCAATTCATGCACTGATGATCAAATGTGTGCAATTTTATCTTCCTTTTTCAACCATATACTAACAATTATTTTATCTGAAAGTTGCTATGAATGACCTATAAAAAGTTACCATGCTGTTTAAGAATAAAAATCTACCTGTACTTGAGCTTGCCCCGCCTATCTACAATATGTAGACAAATAAGCATATTTATGTATAGTGATGTTTCCTTATTTACTTGGGCTAAAGCCTTAAATTGGGCATGGATAAAAAATCATACTTGCTGATTTTTCGCAGCCAGTTTAACCTTTTTTTTGGGTGGTGATACATTTAATTATTCCTTTTTTGGTGGTTAAAGCGGAGGGGTGGGGGTGTTTGTTCAATTTATCTTGTTTTTATCAGAAGTGATGTGTTCCTAATGTTGCCTTTCCTTCTAATTTTCTGTTTTCTTTGGTCTAGATAAGTCAGATTGCAGGCAATGAGGTAGTGTTTGGCACATGTTTAGTTATTTGGCCTGCCTTAGACTTGAGTTTAATAAATTGTTGGGTAACTGTCCTTGCTGCTATTTTTTTTGGAAATCTCCTATAGACACCTTTGCGTCGAAGTTTAGATAATGTTTTTATCACATAAACAATTTACATGGCTTAATTTTCTTGTTTCTTTTTTCCAGCGAAGGCTTTGAAATACCTACATAACCTTGGGATTGTACATAGAGATGTCAAACCTGGGAATATTCTTGTAATTATCTACCATGAATTCTTTTATAATTGGTTTCTTTTTTGCTCATCTTGCTAAACCAATCTTTTACAATTTGCTGATATTGCATTAGAGTTTCTGCTTTTCTGTTTGACTGATTTCAGCTTGTATTTGCAGCTGGATGCAAATCTTTCTTCACGCCTGGCAGATTTTGGTTTGGCAGAGTACAGGAGAGATTTGGAACAAGTTTCTATTAAGAATTGGAGATCATATGGCAAGCCAACTGGTGGATTCCACAAGAAAAATATGGTCGGGACTCTTATTTATATGGCCCCTGAAATTTTGAAGAAGGAGATTCATTCTGAAAAATCAGATGTGTACAGTTTTGCAGTGACAATCAAGTAAGAATCTGATCCTCGGGAATGGTTTAGCTCATTGTTGCTAGTCAATATGGATGGCATATACTTTTATGATGTTTTGTTGTACTAAGACCTTATTTTTTTCCCTATCACTAAATTAAAGTTACTTCCAGAAGTCATATAGGTGAAACTAATTATCATGTTTCCTTTCGAAAATTTTTGTCCATGTAGCATTATATCTTAAACTTTGATCTTTTGCAGTGAACTTCTTACTGGGGTTGTTCCTTATTCTGATCTTCGTGCAGAGGCACAGGTTAGTCTCTCATACCTATTTCTATTGCAGTCATGAATACAGTAGTAGAAATCACCTGTTTGATGAAACAGCGCTTTCAAGCTGTTTATTTTATTCAGTTTCATGTTGGCAATGCATGAAATGTTGTCTGTGTGCATAAGCATGTCATCTTCATTTAGCACTGTGGTTCATTTAGTATGCAATTGCAATTTAACTGAATAACCCTAGTTCTGATTCCTTTTTTCATGCATGTACAACAATAATAATAACGAATTCTTAAAACTTCGTAAATGTGGTTTATGTTGTCAAAGGTGCGCTTAGACTTGGGTTTCAAAGTCTAGTGCCTCAACATACCTTGATGTGGCTCATTCCAAGAGGCGTACGCCTTAGTTGAGGCTCAAGGTGCTCACCTCGGATTATTTTCTAAAAAATTAACATGTTTTTTTTTTTAAAAAAAATAGATATATAAGTGCTATTTTTAATGCTAATTTATTATTTGTGAGATCAGGATTGATGAAAGTAATAATTGATTGTTTAAAAAAAATGGATAAACTATAGAGACTACATGAGAATAATGAATTGCATTTGAAAACGATTGTTTGATGAAAGGCTCTTGTTGGAGTAAATGAGGTACACAACATACGAAATTGAGAAATATTGTAAATTTTGAACTATAAATTCCTTTAAAACTAATCTATTGAAATTTGTAAATAATAAAAATTCTAATTTAGAGAGAATATAAAGATAAATAAGTCATTTAATGCTATAAGCTAAGGAAGGAAAATAGGTGAACTATTGATAATGACGAGTCTTAGTCTTTTTATGTGTATTTTGATAGCAATATTTTAAATTTGTAATAAATTTTATTGTTTTTGTGCATTTATTGGGAATTGTGTTTGTTAATTTTTATCTTTTATATTGGTTAAATTGTGGGTTTATGATTGTTGCCTGTAATATTTTTTTAGTATTTCATATTCTCTATTAGGTTTAACAATAAAAATACATTATAAAATATCTGATATATATATTTTACAAATGGGCTCTTTACTTTCATCAAGCTTGTGCCTAGTCCCAAGGACCCTTTGCGCCTTGATACTTATAGGGGTGGGTTTTATGAATTTGCTTTAGCTGTTCCTCACTTTTGTCCTTACATGATTGATGGGAAGGGGAGCAACGATACTTATGTTTTCTTTCCAGAGATTACCAAGGGGGGAGGATGAAATTAAAAAAAAAAAAAAATAGGAAATCAAGCCTACCTTCGTTAATCTTTCTTTGGTGTCTTCTTCCTGATGTTAGTCTTCATAGAAATGCGGATTCTAGTTTCCTGAACCGTGGCAGAAACTGACTTCAACCCATTTTACTTATTGGTCTTGAGCATGATTGCTAGTACTATTAGTTCTACAGATGAACCTATCTTGACTGAGCCAACCTTAGAATTTTGTTGGATTGGAAGTTCTGAATAATTTTTTGTTGCTGTATTCCAAGTCTCCTACTCCTACATTGCTACTTCTCGTCTGCAAAAATATGGAGTCCTTTCAAATGGAGGATAATTATATCTGAAACATGAGAAGACTGTCTAAAATGAAGTATTTATTTTTCCCTGTACTGCTTGATTTTTGCAATGATAATCCCTCAGCTTTCTTAAAAAGAATCTAGGAAGTTACTATCCTATTCTGGTTATCACCCTGTTTGTTTTTGGAATCACACTCATTTGCCACTTTTCCTTCCTCCAGGAAACAAATTCCTGCACGGGGGTGAACATCACCAATTGAGAAGCTTCTTCCTTTGACCGTCTTAAGAATGTTTTGAGTACAATAGTGCGCAGGTTAATTTCTGCTTAAAAAAAAAAAAGAAAAAACTTCTGCTTTTTGGCCGCATTATATATGATCTCCATCTTAGATTAACCTTAGATGCAAATGGAACTTTGCCTTTTTTTTAATCCTCCTTAAAAACTGAACCCTTACCAAGCTCAAAACCTAATAGCTCTACCAGTTTACTTGAATTCAAATTTTCAAGATGGAGATTGCATGCACTGCTCAGACATTCACCTCCACACAATATTCAATAATCATCCTTCATTGAGACAGCCCCACTTATAAACATTCTATGGGTGTTGGGAATACAACCTCTTGGTGTTTTTGTCTGTAATTGATTACAATGAGTTACTGTGAGCCCCACATTTAACTCAAGACTTCCTTGGTGTGGGAAACAAAATGAAGATTTCCCATACAGAGGAATACGACATGACTGGATCCCTGTTCCTTCAGATTATGTATGCAAGACCAAAATTGTCTTTCTAACACCTTTGTAATCAAGGTAATGAGTCACTTCTTTATCTTGTGAGATCTGTTGAAACTGACTGCCGCATGTGTATCTAATGCTTTTAGGCCCACACTGTGCTGGAAATGAATTATACAGAGCAGCTACTTTCTGCAGCTGTGGCGTCTGAAGGATTACGACCCGTTCTTGCTGGTCCTCATTTGGGTACACCTGAAAATTTGTCATCATTGATAAAGAGATGTTGGGATACTAACCCTAATATCAGGCCTTCTTTCAGTGAGATAGTTGATGAACTTGATTTGATTGATCAAGGATTAAAGAGACTACAGAAAGAGGGAAATGTGGTTGTGCAACCTACACCTGACCTGCAGCTCATAAAAGATCAGATTTGTCGAGAGAGTATTAACTGGTCTGATCAGGGGGAAGAAATCTCCAAGGGTTTGTCGCTTGATAGAGAATTTGGCTCAACGATCTGGCTTGATCGTTCAAGTGATATTTTAGCATACCATCCCGTCCTGTCTTGGGGATCAGTTGCTACATGTGGACGTAGGGAGACAATGGAGGACACCCACATTCTTATGCCTCATTTATATGATGAGATGGACATTCATATGTTTGGTATCTTTGATGGTCATCGAGGTAACAGATTAGGAGCAAATTGAGAAAAAAAAATTATTTCCATTGCATCTGCATTAGAGAGACCAGCAGTATAAATTTTGTTTCACAATCACCTTTTATTTTAGCTTTTTGTTGCTTTATCAACACTCGAATTGGCATATATTTGGATGGATATGCTTTTATACTATAATTTGGTCACTGCTTCATGAAGATGGTTTGAGTTTGACTTGTGTTATCCAAACTCCTTTAGTCACCTAGCTATCTAATATATACTAGATACTATGACAGCCAATCACCAGAGAGCACGCAAATTGAAGGAAACTGTGATATCTTTTGCAGTTCTTTGGAGAAGTTGAAATTGCAAGCTGTCTTTATTATTGTATAAATTGCTAAAAGAACTGATTAGCTTATCTAAAGTTCCTTTTGTTCAGATTTTACTTAATAACTAAGTAGGCTATGTTTCCAATGTCTAGAAAGATAGAAAATTGAAAATAGTTTTCTTACTGAAAAACTCTGTAGCCGTCTTTTATGAAAGTAGATTTGAAAAGAAACCTAATGCTAAATTTTATAAAGTCTAAGATCATATTGAGGATCAGGGCTTGTGTAATCAACATTATGAACTTGTGATAAGTATTGATTGCATGGGTTTCTCAAAATTTGAAGATAAAAGCTAATATAAACAAAAGTCCATGTAGCGAAGCATCTCATGGATCCATATATATCAAATATTACTGCAATTGGCAAGTATCAGTCTCGTTCTTGTGGATGCTTGTTGCTTCAAAATTTTGTAAAGATTCATAGTGTTTCCTTCAATGATTAGTCCCCGAGAGAGATGATGATAGTGTATTACAGCTGTTCTGTGTATGTGACATGTACAGGTGCAGCGGCTGCTGAGTTTTCTGCACGTGCTTTACCAGCATTCCTTCAAAGTTTAATCACTGACAGGTTTCTTCCCTTTCTGTCTGCCTACTGATTTTATGCCTATCTCCATCTAACAAATATAAATTATTCTGAAATTGCTGTGCTTATAAAATGCAGTCCTGCAGAGGCTCTGGTCAAAGCATTCATTCAGACGGATGTTGCATTTAGAAGAACACTTGATGTGCATCGTAGATCCAAGGGTTTAATTAAGAAAGATTGGCATCCTGGTTGCACTGCAGTTGCTGCTCTACTGATTAAAAATAAGCTTTATGTTTCCAATGCTGGAGACTGTAGAGCCATCGTATGCAGGGATGGCCAGGCTATCGCGCTAAGCAGGGTGGGCTAGGACGTCTATTTTCGTATAATGTGTTAATTATGATATGGTATTTATTTTGATGTTACTAATTAATTGAGAACCATGAAGTAGGATCATGTTGCTAGCTGTCATGAGGAGAGAGAGCGCATTATTCAAGCAGGCGGTCATGTCAAATGGAAAGTGGATACATGGAGGGTTGGTGCTGCTGCTCTTCAGGTTATAACTTAAGATCATGTATCCTTTGTCTATGATGCTATGTCGCATGGGAAATCAATGATACTGTTTTGTATCAATCTTAAATTGAAATTGGATCTGGTGGAGTGACATTTCTTTTGTTACTTAGGAACTGACTGACGACTGATTAGGAGGAATCAGGCAGAAAGAAAAATCACCTGTGATATTTATTTCTATCTTATTCCCATTATCTCGTTTGGTTGCAAAAATGATGATTGTGAGAAAATTTTATCTGGGGACTGTTGGTTACCAAAAAAGTGGGAATAACTAACTCCACATAGGGTTGGGTTTATTTATCGTCACAATATGGGAATATTAATTGCCAGTCTCACCCATTTTCACCCCTACCTTGCTGTCACACCCTGGGCCACCTGTAGGCATTGGTCCACACCTCTGTCAATCCTGCCTGTGTTGATCCACCTCCGGCAACCCCATGTGCCATCCCAACTCCAGTGACCACCAGTGGCACCGTCCGACCTCTGGTGAGCCCCACCGGTCCTTTGCCATCATTCCCGCTCCACGTTTAGCTACCGTGCTAGTAGTTTTACCATATTCTCAGAGGTAATAGTTATTCCCCGTGTGAATTAAATAATGTGATGTTTATTCCCGCCTTATTTATGGTGGTACTCCAAGTAATATTTTATTCAATTTCCACGTCATTTTTTCCCACCTCAAGTTTATAAGCTTGTGGCATTTCAGAAAGTTAGACAACAAATTTCCCCTCTACTTTTTTTCTTTCTTTTTTTTGGTGATTTTGGTATGTGTAATGTTGTCATTTCTAATGCGTGTCAATTAATTTGGCATTGCATGGTGCAGAAGACTCGTCTTTCACTATGAAAGAAAACTGGCATAAATACTGCCGCTGATATTGGGAAATAGTCTGTCTTGCTTGAACTTACATCAAGGAAGCAAAATTTGCTGAGATGGAATCATGTAGGCTAGATATGGAACAATGTGTCGGACTTGTATAATACTTAATTCTTTTTTTTGGATGCATTGCTCATAAGGAGGAGTGTTCCTAGTAAAAAAATTCTGGGATGTTATGAGGATAAATGATTGTGCTCGTTTACTTCTCTTTTTTGGTTAAAAAACAAGGTTACCCGCTCAATCGGTGATGACGATCTGAAGCCTTCAGTGACAGCAGAACCAGAGATTACAGAGACGTCCCTCTCAGAAGAAGATGAGTACCTGGTAAGACACACCCAAAGCCTGATTGACTTCGGGTTTTAGATATATTTTGTGTTTTCTGTTCACGTATCTGTAGTTCAAATAGTTTCAGATATAACTCAACTCCATTCTGAGTATCTCTTGAGTTTCTGTCATCCTTGTAGCTATACTTGAGCAACAATATTGCATGAAGATTCAAAGTAGTAGTTGCGCATGGCATGAATATCATAGCGCTATGATATAACAAGCAAAATTAACACAATGCTGACTATGCACCAATGTATTAACTTAGCTTTAGAAGGTGCTCACCTGTTCTGTGACTTCTAAGAGATGCAAGGGGAAGAGAGGATCTTAAATCTTAAGGAGAAGAGTGTAGAGCTACGGCATGGCATCCCATTTTCCATGCATCCTCAAACTCTCTTTTCAATATGTCTACTCGCTGCCCATTAACACCCCCACCTTATGGGCTCCTGATAGCGTTAATGGTGATGCCATCTCACAGTTTTTGTGAAATATGAAGGTTCACTATCAAAAATGTTTAGACCGGTTCTAAGGGAAGGCCCTAGAGTTGGATTGTGCTGTCGTCAGTCACTCCACCCAATTTAATTAATCTAATGATTTTGATGCACTGTAACCTTGAATGAGTATTAGAGGCAGTGACAAGAAAGTTGTTTTATTATAATTGGAATTTACAAGTTAAAATTATAAAAATAACCGCTTGCCATCTCCTAGACATTGTGGAGTTTACAAGTTCTATTCTAATGATTTTGATGATCTGTAATCTTGAATTTGAGTCTATCCTCTTATTCTGGTGATCTCAAATGCACTTGTTTATCTTTTTTTTGTTTTTTCATTTTATGCTTTTGTTGGACCAATTAAAGTTGCTTGTACTTGGTGCTTCCATCGTCACCATCAGGTGATGGCAAGTGATGGACTCTGGGATGTTGTAAGCAATGAAGAGGCTGTAAGAATAATCAAGGACACTGTTAAAGAGCCCGGAATGTGTTCCAAGAGATTGGCAACAGAGGCGGTGGAGCGTGGAAGCAAGGATAACATTACGGTGGTGGTCGTGTTTTTGCGTCCTGTCTCTACAGCGGAGAGAATTTACTAAAATTGATGCGCATCAAATTGCTGGGTTTAGGAATTTACTACATGTGGACATGGGTTCAAGAATGAATATGAAGAACTTGACTTCCATGAATATTTCAAAATTTTGATTATTTGTTATTCATTATTTGGGTTTCTTTTCCAAGCATTAATTGTAAGTTTGAGTGTCCGGCATTTAAGGAACATCTATCTCACCTTTGCTTCAATTATGAAGGTTCTCTAGTATATTTTATTGAGAAATATAAAGATAATACATTTACAATATAAGTCATCAAGATTTGAATTCCAGTCCTCTTCTTGTACAACGCAAAGTTCTAGAGGAGTTAAATCATTTAAGCTACACTCGAGATGATCATTTCATGAGACGTTTTGATCCCATGGAGCTCAAAATAGGATTAGCACCATTAACCGCGTGTGATTTGCATTCTAACAACTCCATTGAAAGCATCAAGCGTTGCAGAACTCTGCAATCCAAAAATTTCAAGCCTTGCAACTAATTAATTAGCAGTCGTTTAACTCAGTCGAAACAAAGGGAATCTAGAAATAGAGCAGAGTCCTAAAATCCGCATCACGAGGCCTTTTTACCGACCAATTGCAAGAAGGTATGGATTATACACAGAATAATGAATTCTGGGGATGATGCAGAGAGGCCGATCTGGATCGCTTTGGTCCTGTGTGCACAACTCGTACCTCTGGTAATGCAGAGATTAAAGTGGCAGCAGGGGAGGGGAAGTTCTGGAAGGGGAAAGGAAGACGAATCAAAAAATAGAATTATCAGAGGAGAAAGACGCAAGAGAAAAAGAAAGAGAGAAAGAGAGAGATCAGGAGGCATAACAGAAACTGAGAAATTGTGTCTTTCCTCTATATTCATGTTACCCGCCTTTTTATATGCACGTTACCCGTCGTCCGCCGTATGCCTAACAAACCACATACAAATGACGGGTAGCAACAATAAAATAGTATACGTATATCCTCATAATATATATTCTAACAATAAAACAGTGCATGTGTATCCTAACAAATTATATGCTATATATGAAATAATAATAATGGCTATATAAGTCTCAATATCTTGGTGAAAACTGCGCTGTTCGGGAGTTTTTGTGGGTTCTCAGTTGGGCCGGTATTACCAAAATATCAGCTACGATGAGGCCGGCAACAGGGGAGGAAAACACCTAATTTGTTGATAGATTTTAAGCCTTCCTAGGGGACTTGGTGACCATTGAAGGAGACCTGGGCCTTGGCTGCTTTATCCGTCTTCTTTAGAAGAAGCACGGGATTGATGCTAGGAAGCACACCACCATGAGCAATACTCACACCTTGAGGCAACTTTCCCAGTTCCTCGTCGTTCCTCACAGCTAATGGAACATGCCTGAGAATTATTCTGTTCTACTTCTTATTATTGGGATCCGATTCGAACAAAATGATAAGCAGTGAAAAAAAAGAGGAAGCAGAAACACACACAGATTTATATAAAAATCCTAGAACCAAAAAAAAAAATACGGGAGCAGAGTCGACAGCAAATCTACTATATGAAAATAGGTTATAAACCTCTAAGATGGATCCGCTACACACCGAAGAATAACAAAAAAATCTCACAGTAGTAAATGGGAAATACTTCACACTTTTTTTACTCTCTATTTTTTTTTCTTCTCCTTCTCACAGGTGGTGCACTCCTTTCTTATTCACTCACACACATTTACATGCATATATATGGTGGTCTGCACCGAAAGTTTTCAACCAATAGGCAGGTTGAGTGTGATCCATTGCCTGCCACCTGCTCTGTGCTCTGCACCTTGTCACCTACTTTGTCCACCAACTTTGCAAACTGCCTCCTGCACAGAAGACGCATGCGTAGCAAGTTTGCCACCTGCTCTGCAGTCCAACAACTCGTTACCAGCTGTCCACAACGTCCAGAGTCATTGCTGTAACCAAGTCCTTTAGTCGTCTACGTTCATT
>JAOVVI020002080.1:0-22060 GCA_028571085.2 Nepenthes alata
TAATCGAGAATGTAAGGAAAAGAGAAGAATGAGCAGAAAAATAGTGAGTGTTGGTGACGACGGTTTGGCTCTCGTTGTGAGAGGTTATTGTTGCTCGTGAGGAGCGTTGATTCCTATCCAGAGGTTTCTTGGAATCGTGGCGACAGGAGAGAGAGATAGAGGGTGGGCGTTTTGTAAGCGTGAAATCCTAAGAGGGCGCCGCGTGAGCTTTAAGGAATTCATCAAGTAAAAGGAACTTAAGCTTGAGAGCGATTAAGGTGGGTATGAGAGCATTAGCTTGCTGAAAGAAAGTGTGCCCTGGAGTGTGGTCTCCGTGGCCTCCTTATAGTTGAGAAGTTGGGTATCATTCATTAGGCAGGAGTGCTTAATTCCAGCGTTCTACTGGTCCAGCTTCCTTTCTTGGCGTTGACATTAATGGCGGTAAGGGCTCCCTGGGATGATTGCCTTCCTTCCATGTTTTGTAACAGCTAGGGTTTACGGCTGACAGGAAAGAAAATTCAGTACTTTTCTCATGAGGTGTACGCTGAATCTGCTGGTGATCGTTGCCATGGAAGTTGCCTTTTAGGAGAGCGCAAAATTAGAAAAGAAAGTCGTTGCTTGTTGCGGATGAGAATGTAGGTCTGGCCCACATAAGGCTTGTTCAGGGGCCGACCTACTGTAGTGCTACTGGTTAACAAAATGTTGACCGTCCTTTGTACCAGTTACTTGTCCTTACATTGGTGTCCTTTTCCTTTTACCCGGTCAACGATTCATGTTGATTGTTCAGGCTTATATGTGGGCCCTTGCGAATTTGGGCCGCTCATTCGCCCACTATGAGCGTATTCATCAAATATATATTACTTTAATATATTTTAGAATATATTTATATCAAAATTTTAGTTTTTATGTTTTTAAATAATACTTTTATATAATTTTTAGAAAAATAAAATTATGATAAATCAATTTCTAATCATTCCAAACAATTAAAATTATTTTATCAAATGAATCTCGTATTATTTAATTTTATCAATTTTTTATTCTATGAAAACAATTAAAATATTTTTCTATGTTTTTTTTTTTCATGAAATTTAAATTTAAATTTTATCTGAAACTAAATAATAAAATTAAATTAAATTTAAAATTTTAATTTCAATTTTAAATTTTATGATCTAATTTTTTCAATCAAACAGGACGCAAATATCTTTCCAAGGCACCGTAATATTTTGGAAATTTAAATTTCTTAATTCCTATCATGTAAATATAATAATATGTCCGTAATTTAGTATTAATTCACGTTGGCCCATATTTAACGTTGGAACCCTGCAAATCCTCTGGGTGACGCTCCTGCTGTTTCGGCAACTCGAAGCTAGATTTCCCTCCGCTTTTTCTGGGTCCTCTTTTTCACTCTCATTTCACCATTCACAATGAGGTACTGTCTACTGTATTCTTCTTACACTCAATCTATTTTCTTGTGATGTAATGCACTGGATTTAGGGTTTGTCGATAATTTGGTTCCTAATCTGCAGAATATATTAGATTCTAATAAGGCTACTTTTGTTGTAAATATGCTCTAGCTTTGCATTTTTTTTTTTTTTGATGAGGGGTTCGCTTAAAACATAAAGAAAATTTCAATTTTCAGTGAATGATTACAAATTTCCACATCAGTTCGAGTAACTTTTTTCAACAAAGAAGGATGTTATAGAGTCTTTCCTTCTAAAGTAACCCAGCATAAAGAGGTGTTTTCTAGACGTTGGATTTAGTTGGTCTACTCTCCTAAAAAAGATATTTAGTTAGAGCTGTCGTTTTCATTTTCCGAAGAAAGCCTAGAAAAAAAATCATGCCAAAATGAAAGTTTCGTTGTCTTTCCTCTGCTTGTGCAACGATGTGATGGATCTTGCTAACTATTGGGGAAAGAAGTGAACTACTCATGCCTTCTTCCCCAAAAGCCTTGGAACTGAGAATAAGGTTTATTGCTATGGGAAGAAATTGTGATTTAGACCCACTCACCATACAGCTGGATGTACAGAGTACGGGTGACTATAACCCTAACAAGATAATAAAAAGCTCTGCAAAAATATAGATGACATGCGATCTTGTCGACAAAAGAAAATTCAAGGTTTGAGAGAAAGCCCTTTGTGCTTTTCAAGCTCAAGCCAATAAAAATAAATTCATTGTAAAATCAACGTACGATATAGTAGATAAATATACACTATTCTTCCTGCTAACTCTTCCTAAAATGTGATCCCTAACCCACTATTCAGATCAGCCTTCCAATCGATATATCTGGATTCCTTTCGAACTTCTGGGATCTTCCTTCACCAACTTGATTAGCCTAAACCAAGGCCTTAATATCTCCTTGAAGGTTGTGATGAGAGATTTTGGAAAGTTTTTATAATCTATCATCAAATAACAATATGAAAAACTCTCAAAGAAATTGTTCTCTCTCCAAAAGATAGTGCTCTCTACAAATCTTGAAGATCCTAGTCACCTGTGGGGCTCTCTCTAAATTAGAGAAATCAAATCATTTATTTTCTTGCATTAATTCAGTGTCCAACTAGACAAGATTAACTGGATCTACTATGGATGTCCTCTATGTTTCTTTTGGTGCTTCTGAATGTTGTAAGATTAACTGGACAAGGTTTCTTACCCAAAACCTTTTTTTTCGCCGGGGATTAGGATATGTGCATTGTATTACCTGAAATGTTGGGTTGTTGTAGCCTCCATCCTGAAGTGAAGTGGTCCCAGAGGGTAGACAAAGTGTATCTTACAGTGCAGTTATCAGATGCAAAGAATGCAAAGGTTAATCTGGATCCAGAGGGAACGTTCACTTTTTCTGCCAGTGCAGGAGCTGCAAATCACCTCTATGAACTGAAATTATATCTTTTTGACAAGGTTAATGTGGAGGTATATTCTGATTGTCCTGCTTCATTCCTTTTGCCTTGGGACTTTATTTTTTTCCCCCTTTTTGAGGTTTGATTGATTAACAATTTATTTTAATATAGTTTTTTGAGGTGAAAAAGTTGTGGTTTTATTTGGAACCATGTGCCAATGGACTAAGATAGGTTGAGTAAATTTGAGTTTATATCTTCCTTTACAAAGGCATATGAAGCTATAAACTGCAAGAGGAAAAATAATAATCAAATCTAGCATAATCACTTTCTAGAGTCCTTATTTCTAATCAACATTGGCATGACATCTAGTATAGGAATATAATACTCTCACTTCTCACCTCCACAGAAGAAAAAGTAGCATCAAACATTTTTCATTTCAAGTTTTCACATAAAGCATATGTGTTTTAGATAGACAAATGCAACTTTAGTAACAGATAGTCAACAAGTTATTGTAGGGTATAGAAATCCAAGACTGTAATGGTAATTAAAAAGGGATGTCATGCCTAGAAAGAGGGATCACAACATACCACAAGGACCAATGGAGCTGAAGAGGAATGCATTTCTACATCTTAGCCTATTTTTCTTCACTTTTCCTTGCTTTAAAATTAGAACTTGAGGGTGATCATACTTGGTCTTTTCATAGGAAATTGATATGGTGTCCTTGCTTTTAGGTATTTCTGTACGTTTTCTAATATTGTATGAAATATTTGTCTAGGGTTATTATTTAGGAGAGTTTTAGTATGTTTCTAGTAGTTTTATGTTTCTTCTTTGTATAAGGATTCTATTTCCTAGGATAATTCAAGGTTGGCATCTATAAAAGGTTGTCTAGCCTCTATGTAATGATACAGGGAAGATATACATTGGGAATACTTGAATAACATTTCTCTTGGTTTTCCCCTTTCTCTTCTGTTCTTCCATCTTTTCAATGCTTCCCTCACTTTCTCCCCTGTCCTGAATTTCTCCTCTCTCTTTGCTGTCTCCACGTAATTAATATGTACACTAGTAGTAACCCAGAATTTTTCAACAAGCAGGACAAACATGGAATGCTAAAAGTAATCTACCACATAGAACTTACAAATATTTAGTAAAAAAAAATATTGATATAAGTTGATTGGGTCTAGGTAATCTATTGATTTGAAAAATTAAATGCATGTGACCCATATGATATTCTTTGTATGATGAGTCCAGTGCAACCAAAAGACAGTATGTTTCCCTTTTTGGAAACATTGAAATTGATATTAGGGAGTTGTTACTGGTATTGACAATTACATTCAGTCAAAGAAAGCAATTTCACCATTTGGGATCTTCAAAATTTGCATTGGAGTACTCCGACAAGTATTAATGATCATGTTCTACAGGAAAAGAAGAGAAAACTAGTGTTTTGGATTGTGAGCCTATGACTCATTGTTTGTTGCTCAAATTCAATTATAAAAAGGGTAGGACAAAGAGGTATTGAAACTTTTTGAACTCGTGAGCTAATGGACATGAAGTTTTTCAACCAACACATCATTATTTTCCTAAATCTCCGTAAAATGTTGTGGAAAAAGTTATGCCCCTTAAATTTTTTAGGGGTAAGTGGGGGCAATTGCCTATATTGGCCCCTTATTGGGTTCTCCTTGGTATAGACACAAATTTTCTTCCATTAATATCTTGAGTGACGTTGATTTGTGCTGAAGTACATGCTGCAGCTGCAGATGTTTTAATGGTATTTCTTTTGGAGAATACTGCCAATCATGGAATAAGATATCGGCAATATACCTGATATTGGCTGATATTACTCACAGGTTATGATTCACAGAGTTTTTGTGTCCAATGTATCTTATATTAATACATATCATCAAATTAGGCTGATACTGATATGACTACAACCCATATCGATATCAATATTTTATCCATGCTACCAATGCCTAAAAGGGTCGGAATCATGAAATTCTTGTTGATTTATCCCTTGCCAAATATCTCCTTGGTCTAACAGGCAACATGATGTTGATAATTCTTTATATTGACAATGGTTGCAAAGTTTTCTACACGAAGTGGGAATGAAGTTGGTTGGACCAAGTGGAGAAGGGATCATATTTGATGTTCATTAATGTAGAACACAAAGAAGACGATTGGGTGGCAAAATGGAAAATCTCAAGAAAAAGGGAACACTTACATTGGTCTTAAATTATGTAAGGGTGAATGAAGAGATGTGAGATCTCCTTGACCTATTAGTATTATATGGATTCTAATGCATATTGTCAATTTATGATGTAGCCTTCTACTACTTAGAGGAAGCATGTTGCATGTTTTTTGAGTGGAATGGAACAATGTTTTTCTCTGTTTTTCTAGGGAGGGCATCACAATTGGATGTGTATATAAGAAGTTAAGAAAATCCCAATTTTAGAATACTACAATACAAATTGGGATATTGAAGCTTCTAATTCATTAAAAAATGCCCAAAAGGCCACAAAACATGTAGATTAGAAAAAAAGTATAATACATATCACACATACTAGTTGATATATTGGGATCTGTGGTTAATATGACAACATATCCCGATAATGTTCGGCTGTTGGATAATATTGTATTGGGGGCCTCCCAATGTCTGACGATTGGCCAGTATTTAAAATATCCACTGATATTTTCAATGTTTCATTAAGGCGTCATTTGGTGTAAATTGGTTAGATTCTTGGATATCAATTTAATTTTACTATTTATGAGAATCCTTGTTAAGGTGCTTTATGTTTTGTTGAACTATGATTTCCTAGAATCTGTAATCAGATTTTGTAAAATTAGGCCCTACTACATAATGATGGCATTCTAATTGTATATGCCAGTTAATTGAGGCATTTTTTGCAATTACAATTGAGTCATTTTATTGTAATACATCCAATTCCCTCGGATAATATGGTATTAGTGTGGGCTTTGAATGGCAGAAGAGATAGAATGTAACATCTAGAGATTCAGATGGTTGAATTTGAAGAGAATACATTAAAATTTTAGATAAGATGTTGAAAGAATATATTTGGGCTGTACGTGATGTGTAAAAGTTATGAAACATGATGGATGGCTAATTTAGTAAACGCTATAGCAAACAAAATCTTATGAGTACATATAAGCAGAAGTGCTAGATAGTTGTTGGGGTAAGGACTTCCAAAAGGCAATTGACATTAAAGGAGAGTGCTAGACGGCATGGTGACATTGTAGGATCAATGAAATTTATTCCAAAATATGAGATATTGCTTTTCTGGAACTGGATCTTCTGCATTCTCTAAATCAATGAAACACCATATGGAGTTTATTCTATCTCTCCTTAAATTGCTTCGTCAAGTACTTATTCCCTACTAGATCTGCACGAGACGAATCGAATTGTTTTTTTGTTACGTGTTGTGACAGTCTGAATTTTTAATCATATAATGCATTAAATAGGGTATATTTTGGGTCATGTTTAGAATTAAAAAAATTATTGGGGAATTATTATTCAGATAGATTTAATTGGGACTATGATTTTAAAAATATATATTGAAAACCTTGGGCTGGATGACCATTAGCTGAATAAATTGAAAAAGGAAGAAAGAAAGAAAGAAAGAAAAAGAAGAAGAGAATCAGAACAGAGGAAGAATGAAGAGGAGAAGGAAATTTGTGGAACTAAATGGGGTATGCATTCCATATTCTAGTTGGTTAACTGAACTTTATATATTCTGACGACAATCCTTAATTATAGTGAACTCATCAAATTTATTATTGGACACCCAAATAGCACCTTATGTTAAAATTTCAATGTAACTTCAAAATGTATCAAAATTTCTCCTTAAAGGCTTTCAGAAAGGGTATATGCTAAGCTCAAGATCTACAGCTACACTGGGGTGGAATAATCAGAATCATTACTGCAAATTTTATGTGTCATAAAACAATAAATATTTTGAGATGTGTCTCCATTCGGCTCAACTGAGCCGGAATTCAGATAAGGAAGTGGCACCAAGTAGAGCATGAGGTGGATAAGGGACAATTGAGTATAAACATCAATCGAATTGAAGATGAGTCAGGCCATATTTGGTGCAAAAATCTGAGAAAGAATAAAAGAGGAAATAGAGAAAGCCGGGTAAAGAATTTGAGTATGTAATTATGTAATCTCTCAGTTATTCTAGATCTCTAAAGCTTTCTAGTTTCACGAATTATTGTCTATGATTGTTGAATATCTCTGGTTGAATCGAATTTTATGAATTTCGAAAGATGTCCAGAATTTTTGGTTTTATGTGATTTCTGTTCATTTGAGTTAATTTGCTACTAGGATTGGATTTTTAGTGTTCAATTAGTTCCATGGAGGATTTATGTGATGATTTTGATAATCGGTAAGCAATAGAAGTTGGTGGGTGAGTCTAATTTAAGCTAAACTTTGGATTCAAAAATAAAAATGAAAAATAGGTCCTTCAAACGATTAATCTGGAAATTGGGGAAAGTAAGTTTTATTGTGTTAATCTAATCCATAATATATTAATGCTCCTATGTTGAAATTTTAGCGCAAGTCCTGGTTTAAATTATGTCTCATGGTTGAATTTTGGTGGAATTTTTTTGGTGCTCTATTCTTGTTCCTTGGAGACATTACTGTGTGTGAATTGAGGATGGAGGAGTAATTAAATATGTTAGTGGCTCCTTAATATTTTGATGTTTAATTGGAAAATAGGCTAATCTAAGTTAGTTTTATTAAATTGGAGGGTTAGGAAATAATTTTCTATGGATATATTTCCAGTTATCCAATATGATAAATGAGCTTTTCACTTATTATGAATTTCGTAAATAATAATGATCGAAGTGTCCATTGATGAAATTTAATCAATTAATTGGAGGACAAATCTATTTTTGATGTTTAGAAGAAAATAGATGGCACCTTAGGCTATATTGAGAGATTTTTTATTCCTGGATATGTTTATCGACTCTTTGTTGATACGTTGTTTTGTTATTGTATTTACATCTTCCGAATGATTTCGATCATCATTGTATTAATTTATAATTTTTATGTTCCTATTTGTATTTCTTCAGTTTCTTATGTGATTGTACCATAGTTTCCTTGATATTACCCAAGTTGGTAGAATGTGGTAAAGAATTACAAGTGAAGATAACATGAAATTATCAATGTATGGATCCTGGATATTCTATGTTGAAGACCAATATAGTATGATACTTTCATTCTACATTTCATAGGTAAAGCAAAGGAAGATGTATGAAGACACTATTGTATCTAAATGATATTGGCGCCCGAGTACCTTAATGTACTCCACACTATCCTATATCATGGTCATTTAGTTAATCTTGAGGATATATTTATATTTCTTCTATAGAATTTATGTGTATTATATTGTGATATGGATATGTGGAAATATTCAGTTATTGGCTAGCCAAACAACATACGTGTGGTTGTAGGATGCTCTTAGCATTTCTCAATGAGGTGATAGAGGATAGATTAAGTAATGAATAATATACCTAATTAATGGGGGCATAAATTCATTAGGCTTAGGTTTGTAGTAATAGAAATATAATCGTTGCAGATTTTTCATATGGAATCTCAGTTCATGGGATATATCATATAATGTATATGGCATATGGCGCACAACGCTTGTGAGTTATTATATCCTGGATCTTGTATGTTATATTGTCCTTTATAATTATTATATTCTTGATTATAGAATTATTTATTGAACGTTTAGCTCACGAATTTCTTTTCCTTTAGTCTTTCAGATTATCAGGTTACCATATAGTCCTAAAAATAGTTTATAGAGTATTTTAGTGATGGACATCCTTTTGCAAGGCAAACATTGATATAGCATATGTGGTTTTTGTTGTTGATGATTATGTGAATAGCTTAAGTACTGATAATTTATGTAATATATAGAATGTATAAGTGAATGTAATAGTTGTCTTATCAATGTAAATAGATAAAAGTTTAGCGAGTTTTTGAAAAAAAAAAATAAATTATATTGTAGAGAAGAATGTATAATATAGTTACAAGTTGATTTCAACGTTATCATTTGGACTATCGAGAAATATAATTTGGGCCATGACACGTGCTTTGCTTTAGCCTCGTGTATAATTTCATCATATAGCTTATCAACTTAGTACCTCTATAGTTGGCACATTTTTATATATCCCCTTTATTCTTGTAACTGGGTACGAATGTGCTATACCTCCACTCGCTTGACATCTCCTTGTTTCTTATGTTTTTATTTAACATCGAAGTTAACCAGGTAATTTCCTCATCACCTGTAAAATTGAAATTTTTTATTGAGATGCCACATGATGTAATTGTTTTTCAAATCTTTGATGCTTTATAACCTTTTCTCATCTGATGTGCTGATAAGCAATCCTGATTTACGTCAGAGTTGGTAAACTCTAGAACAATAAGGTAATCTCCCTACCTCGATTAAAAATATTATTGAAATAGGTTCTCCATCTTATTTCATATCCTCATCAGCAACAGTGCTCTACTTCTCACCATTGTTGATGCGCTTTGTTCAGTTCAAATTTTTTGTTCTATCTATTACCTTAGCCTGCCAAAAGACATCCTGTCTCCTCCTTTATGCTAAGTCACTTGTATTTCTCCTGACATGCTTTAGACTTAGCCAACCCACTGCTTTCTTTGCCTCATTCTTCACATATCTATTTCTGCCCGAATTCTCATCATTTCTACAGTATTACAATGCCTTGTATCTTTATTGGCTTTCACATTTTCTTTGATGACCTTGCACTTCCACAACTTCCTTTTGTATGGTACATCATTTTAATTTACCTAAGACCTCTTAAGGTCACACTTCAAACATGATTGTTTCATCCATATCTTGTCACTACTCTCTTTGAGATCCAAAGTGCTCTTTTTTTGCTATCCACAATCGAAGGCTCCTCTCAACCACAAGTCCTTTTGGAAAATTATGCAGAAAGGTACAACACTCAGAAACACAAAGGTCCACCAAACAAATGGGTATAAATACTTGATCATTTTCATCTGCAATAACCAAACAGGTTCCTAGACTCAATTCACTCAATAATAGAAACTGATTTGGAAAGTTTGGACGGGGTGGATCATCCTCAAGGTCGTCGTTTGATCTCCAAGTAAAATGAAACAGAAGCAGCAAAGAGGAAAAGGTAGAGAGGATGCTTCCACCTAGTGGCACACTTTCCCGGCAGTGTTGACACACGATCCCCAAAATTAGCATAGCGATCCACATCAGGGCTCTCAGAATCCTGAAGCCAAGTAGCTTAGCACATCTATACCTAATGTTGCCAGAGGCCATCAGAGCAGCATGATCAACTTGCTGGTAGCAAAGACCCACTTCTGCTCCAGCACCTCGAGTTACAGCAGCTTGAATTCTAGCGATCAGCAACAGTCTCTTCTGCAATGTTACTCCTGCCATCTTTGCAATTGTTTTCCTACCCATAAAGCAGCAGAACCATGCTTCTGATAAGCCTCATCTATCATCCTGAAATTGATTTGTTGCAAGCCAAAAGCCTCCATGACCCAGAAGCATGTGCACAGTTTCCATTACCATAGCAGAGGCTCTATTCACTTGATATACAAGAACTGCAGTGGCAGCCTGTTTCGTAACCTCAAGGAACTCCATGTTGGTCCTTTCAGCTGTGGTTAGTTCAAAGTCAAGTAGTAATCCACATTCTCTAGCTAGGAATCTGTAGTGTAGACCGTCTGAATTTGATGGTGGCGGTTTATCAATAACTGTTGTGATATATGGTTATTAAGCATTAAGTGTTATGGTTGAAAGAGGTATCAAAATGGTGTTGGTTGCATTTTACCAAAAATGGTAGATTAGGGTCAATCTTCAGAGCACGATTTGCAATTTGACCCTTCCAATTATTTGCCTCCCAATTGATACCTACATTCCATTCTTCCTAAGGCCATGAACATCTTGCTTTGACATACTCAGTTCCACACCTGTTTTGGGTATGAACATTGGAAGTGGTAATGTATTTTTATTGCCTGGCATACAGAACACAAGTTTTCATGATCAAAGTGCTGAATTGGGCCTATAGTGGAGAGTCTATTGCAAACAGCAAGCCAAAAATAAAAGCATGCGAAGGGATGTCCTTTAGTTTCCAAAAAGCTTTAGCCCATGGAACAATTGTGTGGTCATATTAGAAGATCCTCCAAGCTGATTTTACAGTGAATCTGCCATTAATTGAAAGTGCCCATGTAGTGGTGTCCTTTGTAGTTGCGCTCAGGTTTTAATTTGGCATCTTCTTTTTGATGTCATCAACCTCCAAGGAGTGCTCAATTGGACAAGACCACAATATCTCAAATCATGATATGCACCTTTGAGTCGAGTGGAAGGCTTGGGCCATGATCCCTTATCAGTTAATATTAGTGACATCAACTCAAAACTAACATTTTTTTCATTTCTTTCCCCATAATGATATTTCGTATGCTCACTTGTATATCCATTTTCTTCCTGTCAAATATAACCTTTTATATCCTCATCTATAAAAATCTTCTTCTATGGAGTCTCTTCTACCCACACATCTAATTCTTTCCAGAATTTCATTTTCACCAGCTCCCCAGATGTTGCCTTCCTGTGATGTTTTGGGATTCTTATTCTAGCATCATTTTAGTGTCTACAATCTTCCATACTCCTTACACAATACATTACCTTTAACTTCTCCAGATATATGAATACTCAATTGCTACCTGTATTACTCTCAGAATATCCTGATTTGTAGCATGTCCTCTCTTCATCCTTGACTTTCTGTCCCACGCTCTTTGTCTCTTATAAGCACAATATATTGATCCTTATAATCCTAATATATCCCATCTCTGTAAGGAATAGTTAATGTACCAATGTTCCTTATTCCTAGTAGCATCTTCTTATCTTGGTCTAACCTATATGGTTGCACCCATCCATGATAGGTAACATTTTGATGATTTCGCACTATACTTGGGCTAGATTGCCGAATGTTTGAGAGCTAATCTATTCAATCCTTTTCCTTCTTGTTGCTGGATATTTCTGAAGTATCGTTAATTTCTTCATACTCATTCCAAGTTCAAAGTACCAATTGTACAAATAAAAATCCCCTTCACTACATGATTTCTTGGTACAATGTCTCTAGCCCATTTAACACCATACTCAAGCAATAATACTCATAGTATTATAGTACATACGATAATGTAAATTTTAGCTGTACACTGTGCTTGTGCGTCGGAGGTAAGGAATTCTCCAATGGTGACACTATTCGGTCTCAAATCCATTATTAAAGTAATATGTTTTTTGTTCCTGTTTTTTCAATGTTTTCCACCTTTTATGTAATGTAGTACTTCAACCTCAGTAGAAAAAATATTTAGATCTCATTGGTTATTTGGTTTCTTCTACATGAGAAATAGCGGGAGTAATAAATGTAAGAGTTTTTTTGTGAAATGGAAGTAATATGGAAGAAATGCATTTCCTTTCCAGCAGAGGTGGAGTGCCATATGCATAGTTTTCAAGTGGATCGGGGTATGCATTGGACTCTGATGCAACCAATTTTATCATTGCAAAAATGGGTGAAAAGGCAGTTTTTTTCCTACCATGTGAATTGGATAGTCAATTGCTCATGGAGCAAACTGGTCACATGTTTCAGCCAGATGGAATATGTAGTTGAGGATTATCTGTAGGTTGAGGATTATCTGTAGAAGGGACTAAAGGTTATAGAAAAATAATTCATACGATATATCAATGCACTTCTTTTCCCCTCTCAAGAAATTTCCCAATGTGTGGGTAGGGACTGGCAGACTGGGGGTCTCCTTCACGGGTGACAGTCATCCATTGATCCCTCATCCAATGGAAGAGAAAACTTTAGTATAAATGATAAATCTGAGCTGTCCATTACGCCTACATTTTTTCCAACCCCCTCTCAACTGGACTCCACCCCTCAACCTCTCTTCTTTCATTCCAAATTTTAAATTGCATAATCCCTTGATTTTCTTGCTCTTCCATTTTTCATCTCTCAACCCAAATTTATCAACTTCATAAAATTCTTCATTCTTCAGCTCTTGCTGAGTGCTTCACTTGGCTAAGTTAAAGTCGTCTAGGGTTTTTTATTTCTCAATGACTTTGAATCTAGCATTTTTCATCTAGCACCATATCTCAAGGTTTGCTTCTCAACATTAAAAAATAATAATAATAACTTCATTTTCTTTGAGAATTTGCTGTTAGTTTTTTCTTTTTTTTTGGCTTTACTGATTTCTTTTCATAGTGAACCAAATTTGAAAACAACGAAGAGGCTTTTACTGTGGGATAGGTCTTAGGGAGTCGTGGAGTTAATTTCCTCGTTTTCTTGAAAGATGTGATAAAGTTGTACAAGTAATGAAAATTTGTGATGGAAATGGATTTGTTTAATTTCCCTCATTTGCTCTGAGAAGTTGCCAAAATTTTTACTTCAGAAAAACTAATTCAAGAAGTGGTGTTTGCCATGATTTTTTGAAATTGATGAGCAAATGTTTGCTGCTCAAAGAAGACAGGGAAGGCAAAGAAGAGGCCTGAATTTCCTTGGAAGGTGGTGTAGTTAGAATGGAGCTTTACTGGTGTATTACTGGGATTGAAATTTTGAAAATGGGAAAGTATAATGTTAGTTGATAGTGGTGCTTCAACGGCTACAAGTAGAAGTGATAATGGTCTCCCATTATGTAACTGTGGGAATGCAATTAGAAGGTGAGATCACCATACTGTTAAAAACCGCAAAAAAATATACATGTTTGTATTATCTATGGATCATATGCCATGTTGTCTTTTTAAACAATTTGCTTTATCATAATCTGATGTTTTATCGATTAAAGTATTAGCGAATTCCCATTCAAAGAGCAAAATTATATGTTAAACACCTATTGAAGTCAAATTAACATGGTGATGTGTGACATCTTTTAAGTAGGCTTGGTCAAGAAGCTTTCTGCTATTTTTGCTCTGTTTTGGACACTACCTTGTGTTACAATATTCATTGACAAGGTTCATAAGAAAATTTGAACAATTTGTCATCCGGGCTTTAGAGGAGAAAGTATGACTTTTAAATTGTGTTGGACCGGATAGACCAAGATTCGGTGCTAGACGAAGAATGCTAGATTCAAAGTAAATAGCAAAATGGCAAGATGATTTCAAGTTACTGAAACAAAGCCCTACAGTGTGAAGAATGAAAGACTTGGCCAGAGAAGTTTGAAAATCTGAGTTGAGAAATGGAGAATGGAGGAGAGAGAAAGTCGTGGGGTTTTGCAATTTGAAATTTGGAATGAAATAAGGGGGGCGGATTCCAGCTGAAGATGGAAACAATTTGGGCCATTCATGTGTCGTGGATGGCTCAGATTTATTAACACTAAAATTTTCTCTTCTGTTGGATGAGGGATCAACTTCTGACAGGGTGAGGAAGAGGCTCTCCTCTCCCACCAAAGGAAACCCCCTGGTCCAGGACTGGCATACCTGTAATACGTATGGACCACTATTTTCATGGCTTTGGTATGGACCATTTGTAAATCCAAAAGTGAGTGATTTTATCAATGATTTTTAGTTGTTATTCCTTATTGACTTTGTACATATGTCATATGCGCTTTATATTAGTGTACATACGCGTGCAAGATTGAGTGCTTAAATATTTGTCATAGACCATTTTGTAATCTAAAGTGAGTGATTTTATCGATGTTCAGTTCTAATGCCTCATTGACTTTCTACATATATGCTCTATATTAGTATATGCAGGCAAGATAGGGCATTTAAAAAGCCATTAGTACGAGGTGACCTGTTTCTTCTTGTCTCCTTTTCTGTTTAGTATGATTTCTGTTTTTTAAGGATGTATTTGCAATATCTTTTTGTGGGTTGGTGTTGGCTTTTGGCTTAAATTTTCAGGAAACTAGTGGGTGGAATTGGGATCCATTTTTTCCCATTTTGGAATATATACTTATGCCTTTTACTGTTAAACATAATTGCAGTTATATGCTTTATTTTCCATTTTTTTTCCCATTAAGTATTTGCTTTTTTTTCTGCAATTATGTTCTTACAAGAAATACAACTTTAATGAAAGTGTGTACGTTTTTCCTGAAAAAAAGAAATAAAAAACAGCACAGAAGACAATAACATCTCACCTGATTCCCAAGCGTAAAAAACCTTAGATTTACGTAGACTTTGCTAACTAGCACCACTTTCCCACTTTGATAGACATGTTCACTTGACTCCCAAAAAAATTCCCTCTGCTACTTAATTAAGCACTATTACATAATTATAGAACAACTAAATAACTGAAAGCTTATTGTTTGAAATCATGTAAAGTCCAAGTCTTAATTAGTTACCAACCAAGCCAAGTTTGGAATCAACTTTTAAAACACTCCCCCCAAATTCAAAGGGGTCTTGCGCTTCTGTCATAGACATGAATTTCTGAACTTCTTCCTTGCTAAAGCCTTGGTCATAATGTCTGTAAGTTGATTTTCTATGTTGCAATATTGCAACTCTGCCACACTTTGATTAACCAACTCTTGTATAAAATGATGCAGTGTCTTAATGTGTTTAGTCTTTCCTTGCTATATTGGATTCTTGGACAGTGTCATTGCACATTTAATGTCACACCATATCAGAGTTAATCCAGCTTCCCTTTGCTTCAAATCTTCCAAAATTCTTCTCAACCAATCTGCTTGACTAGCTGTTATTGTAGTCGCATTGTACTAATTTTATGTGCTTGATATAGCTGTGCTTTGTTGTTTTTTGAAGCCCAGGCAATGGCTTTTAAACCAAGCTGAAAGCATAAACACTAGTGCTTTTCCTGTCATCAACACCACCTGCCCAATCACTGTCAGTGAAAGCAGCAAGGGTATTGGATTTACCTTTCATATACCTGTGCATGAGTCTGAAGATGAGACTAACATCAAAAGAAATGTTTGGTCTTGTGTGAGTTAGATGCAAGAGACTTCCATCAGGAGACTAAATGGATTCTCATCAACCTTTGAAAGAACATCATTTAAAAAAAAAATAGCTTCTCATTTGTATTCACTGGCATCTCCAGTTTGCAGTTCACCATTCCAAACTTTCTCAACAATCATCTACATTCTTACTTTGAGAAATGAAAATTTCTGTTTGCATCTTGAATAACTTCAATTCCAAGAAAATAGTGTGAAGAACCCAAGTTGGACATTTCAAATGTTTGTGTCATGGATTCTATAAATGCTTCCATCATTTGTGTGAAATCTATAGGGTAAATTATTTTGTCAACACACAACACACTACAAGGAAATCATTGCCACGAGTTTTAACATACAAAATGGTTCATTAGCACACTTTTGGAAATTATTATGGCCAAAATGGATGTCAATTTTGTTGCAGCATGCTTTTGGTGTACTTTATGCAATTTGTAAACTTCGTGCTCCCTACTTTTCACTCAAATGCCTGGTGACCGTTCAACATTTACATCCTGCACGAGCAGACTTAAAAAGCCATATATAGATGCTTTATGCCAAACTCTCTTGGCATCGGCTGCTCATATGGTTGGTTATTTCAACAGCCAGATATAAAATCGAGCAATCGGAGCATAATTTTATGTCGAATCAATACCTAGAACTTGTGCATATCCCTTTGCATTTAATTGAGCTTTTAGCCTCTTTAAAGTGCCATCTGGATTGAACTTGGGAACCAATTGCTTCCTTTCTAATAGATAAATCAACCAATGTCCGAGTTATTGTTTTTCTCGATGGGATTGCATCACCCCAATGCTTTTTCTCTACTGGGTCTTCAAAACAAGTAGGTTCTGTGGCAAAACAAGCAAACTCACATAAGGCATATATATCATCAATTGTTCTTACCTACTTTGGTGGAGAATCTGTGATTGATGGAGTGAAATCTGTTGTTGTAAAGAAGACGCAAGCTGGTTGATGGATGAAATTCATGACCTTCAATGTCACATAATCATGCATAGTACCTTCACATTCCCAATTCCAAGCACCATTTTCATTGAATATGACATGCTGTCTAACAATTAGTTTCTTAGATATGTATTCATAATGTCTGTAGCCCTTTGTCTTATCGCTATATCCAATAAAGATACACTTGATGCTCTTTTTGTCTAGCTTTTAGCTGATTTATGATGGAACAAAAGCATATGCAATGGATCCAAAACCTTCAGGTAACTCACATTTGGCTTCCGACCATTCCAGGCCTCATATGGTTTTTTTCCTTCAACTGGTCAAGTTGGAGAACTATTGCTATCATAAACTGCCCCAACAACAGTTTTTGCCCAAAACCGCTTATGAAGACCTTCATTTGTCTTTTAACACACTTTTGGCTGCCTCCATGATGGTTTTGTTCATGTGCTCCACCACCCTGTTTTGTTGGGGAAGCAGCTGGCTATATGTTGTCTCTATATGCCACAATCACTGCAAACGTGCTGAACTCTCAGGATGTGAACTCTTTCCCTCTTTCAGTAGGTAGAGCCAAAATTGAACACCCAGATTGCTTTTTAGCTAATGCTTTAAACTGTTTAGAAACTTCATGAAGTACGCCCAAGTAGAGCCTCAGATTTTTCTTTGAGGAAGTATGCCCAAGTCATTCTGGGAAATTCATCGACAAAATGAGAGAAGTACTTCTTTTAATGTGGCTATATGCATTGAACCACAAATGCCCTCATGAACCAGCATTAAGGCTTTGTGGCTCTCCAAGATGTACCCTTTGGAAACCTTTTGGCAATGTTGATTGCCAAAAAGGCATGCTTCACACAGTTATTTTTCACCATTTGTCGTGGAAAAACAAGAAACCATTTTTTCTCTTTGCAAAAATTTTATCCTGCAAAACTTGAGATAATTATGCAATCACGAGTTGATGCAGTAAAAGCATTAAGGGTGACCTTTGAAAAAACAAGGGGAAACATTATGTTTTCTGTCATTTTAACTGAGGAAAATCGAATCCATGCTTCTCTTATCATATACCATGCAAACATCATTGTCAAACACAACAGAGTAAAAGCAAGTTTGAGTTAGCCCAGGAATATACATGATACGAATCATTGCATATGAGCTGTTTTCCTTTTTTGGACCTCTGAGATAGTCCCCAAACCACGCACTTGAACATGATTGTTGCCGCTCATTCTTACTTGTGCCTGCACGGAGTCATCAAGCTCCACAATGAAGTTCTTGTTGCCAATTACGTCTTTCCTGCAACCATTATTAAGATAACAAATATCTTTAGACATGTCAACATGAGCTGCCAAACCATTGAAAAATAAATTTTCTTCAGATGCATCTTTTTCTTCATGGAAGTTTGTTTGCACATTGCTCTTTTCTGGGCAATATTTCTGAATGGGGCCTATAAATCTTACAATTATGGCATTGAAGAGAAGTTTTCCTCTCACCAGCCTTATTTTGGAACCAAAAATCCTTATATCATGATAAGTTCCACAATGTCTGTGTGGAGTATGGTTAGCATAGCTAACTCCATAAGCTTTTCTCTGTTGGTTGCTCCTCTGCCTCTTGCCTTGGCTTCTTTGTTTTCCTCTTCCATGATGTGCATCATCACATCCTCTTCCATTGCTTCCTCTCCACGAGCAATCTGACTTTTGCTTCAGATTGATCCTTGACTAAAAGCTTTCTGTAGAGATTCTTCAACTGTCCGGATCAATCGCTGCTCATGTGCTTGAAGGGAACCCATCAACACAACTAATGCGTATTCAGCCAAATATTTTGATTCTTGAATTGCTGCAAAACATGGTCAATTTTTTTTTTTTTTGGGGGGGGGGGGGGAGGCTCCAACCTTTTCAACAATCTTTTAGCCTGTCAATCCTTCTCAAAAAGATCGTACTTGACTCACAATGGAAGAAATCTGCATATGATTTGATGATTTCAACAATAAATTTTCAAAATCTTGGCTGAGTGTTTGTAATTTGACAATGATGACTTTGCTTGAACCTTGATACTGCTCCTGGAGCCAATTCCTTGCTTCCTTTGAAGCAGCAGCACCCATCACTTGTGGAAAAATGGCATTGTTCGAGAATGTTGAATCATAAACAGAGGTTTGACATCCTTTTCTGATTTTCTTGTTTTGTTGTTCAGCTGTTAATCTTGAAACTTCTTCTGGGTCCACTGGACCATTGACAACAAATTCCCACAAATCATGTGATGTGAACAAGGTTCTCACCTTAACCCACCAAAATTGATATTTAGTGCCACCAGAAATCAGAATTGTTGGAGAGGAGATTGCTGCCACATTATTGCTGGTCATGAGTGAAAAGAGCGACTGTTAAATCAACCTGGCTCTGATACCTGATTTTGTTGGAAACAATGTGCAGGACACATGAAACAGAACTTTAATGGAAGTGTAGCTTTTTTCTGATTTTTTTTTTTTTTTAAAACAAACAGTACTATAATACGTCGCTTGACTCCCAAAGGGTAACCAATCTGAGTTTTAGATAGACTTCTAGCTAACAAGTAGCACCACTTGAGGAGAACTATTGAAGTAATTTTTTGCAGTTTTGAGCAAATGATTTTGTGGGGTTAGCTGAATGCTTCAGCTGCCTTTTGATCCTTGCATTCAGTTTGTTCCTACCCTTTCTCAGGCTCATGTCATCTTCTTTCAGGAAAGTAAAATAAATATCGGTGTAAGGAACATCTTCTGTGTGATTGAGAAGGCGGAGAAGAAGTGGTGGAAGAAACTTTTACACGGTGATGAGAAGGCTCCACATTACATAAAAGTGGATTGGGACAAATGGGTTGATGAAGATGATGACAGTGGTATGTCTATGTCAAATTCAGTTCATCTACTTGAGTTATTCTGCTCCGGACCAACATTGTTGCTTATTGCAAATTAAATGACTAATGCCTATTTTTGCTTTAGGTCCTGCGGACTTTGATATGGGCGGGATGGATTTCTCGGTATATATTTTAAATCAAGCTATACCATTGTTTTTGGCCTGTTCTGTTTGCATCATAATTATCCATTTTCCTATATATTTGCAGAAATTAGGCAACATGGAAGGCATGGGAGGCGATGATTTTGAAGACAGTGACGATGGAGGTAGTTGCTTCTGAATTTGGCCCTCTTGTCCATGTGAGCATGTATGCTCAAATGTTTCAGATATGCTTCAAAATTTTCTTTCTTGAATGCTATTGCCTTTGTTTTTCTATGTATTTCTTGGGGTTATCAATTCTTCGTTCTTTTGTTCTTACTGTTGGAATTCAGAGCACTAATTGTTTTTAAAATCCATTCTTTTGCAGACAACTTGGTTCATTGAATATCTGAGCAAGACAGAATAAAAATTGCCTCTAATTAAGCCTTCAAACTAATAGCTCTTATTTATTAACTCCCAACTGATTACTTGGATTTTCCTTTTTTATATTTTTAAAGAATCACTCAAAACATTTTGATTTTTTGGGGGGGCTTTGGCATCACTTTCTTTTCATAATTTTTTTTTAAAAATCAAAGTAAGAAGTTCGGGGAAGTTCAATTGTCAAATAGAAGATCTACATTGTTGCTGAATTGGCAATTTGAGGTTGATGCCTCATGACTTGTTGCAATTGGGCAGTGTTGGAAAGAACTTTGAGCGACTATGGTCTATGGGAAGCCAAATACCATAGTGAATTGCTGTCTACGTTTCTCTGAAAAGGTTAGCTTCAACTTGATGATTTGGTCCTCTAGAAGTGAATATATTTATGTTCATCTGCAGATGATGATGAAGTCAAGAGGCCAGAAGATCCAGAAACTGAGAATGTAGGAGATTCCAAGTCAGAAGATCGTAAGGACGAGGAGGAAGGAGCTTCTTCAAACAAGGCAGGAGCCACCTGAGCAAGAAATCCGCATTGGGAGACTAAGCACCCTTCTGCTGGTGAGGCTTTTTGTGTTCTTTTTTTTCTATTTTTATTTTTTTGTGTACTCTTTTCAGTGCTTGGGGACTGGACTGAGGGGTGTCTTCTTTCTTAGGAAGTTGGCTGCTGCAGAATCGCCCAGACTTGGGATGTCTGAGAGAATATTTCCGTTCAGAGAAATTCTGCGTGTTGCAAGTAATACACCAACTTTAAACAAAGCCTTCTTTTGTCTTTCATCGATCATTTCCCATTAGTACTTGTTTGGCTGTCTCTTTTCAAGTGTTTCTTTTAAAGTTGTCGATTGGATTTGGAAAAAAAAAAAAAAATTGAGAGATACTTTTGGTAGTCTAGTCTATTTTTTTTCTTTTTTTCTTTTCTAAAAGTAATTAAGATATATAAAATTACACTAGCCGACAAACCAAGAAATGCGGCTTGAACCTAGCGGGTAGCACCGAAAAGCACAATACAATCACCCCTAAGGTCGAGCCCTCGGATCCATTATATTTGCCGGAGCGAGAAAGACTGATATGATCACAATAACTGCTTCCACTATCCTCTTGAGATCGTTTACTGCCTTCTCCTTGAAAATAGCATCGTTTTCTTCATGCCAAGTGAAATAGATTGACATGGCTGTGACCATCCTAAAAATTATACCCGCGGAGTTGTTACCTTTCCACTCATGCTATAGCCCACCGAATCTCCTGAAGCCACTTCTCAGACAGCCTGCAGCAACTGCTATGACAAACAATCTTTCAAAGAGTCTGAGAATATACAACAGTGGAATTAAAAAAGCTGTTGGGATTCTACACCACTGTCACACAGAGCACACACCGATCCCTGAACCACAATCTGAAGATAATGTCCCTCGTGCTAAGCCTGTTGTGACCTCACCCGACCTGATATCTAAATAAAACTCAAGCCACTCGGATCATGATACATGAAAATCCATAGGAGTCGTATTTTAAAAACCTCACTAAGATCATGAATGTTTTCTCGATACAAATATCGAGCGTTCGAACGCTCATTATAAATGATTATATGGCATACCGTATAAGCATAAAAATTAATATAAGATGTGAATATAATCTTATATTAATCTACCCTATGCTTGTGGGAGTGATAACATAATTTATAACCATCATGGTTTATTACTTGACATTTATTTGCAATGAACTAATCAAATGGACTCAATTTGTTGCGGCGGCTTATGCTCATGGGAGTCATAGCCGCTTATACATATTGCCTAACGCCATATCGTATATTGTATGTGGATGCTAATGAAGTTATAAAGATTGATGTTTGTTTGCATCGCTCATGCTATTATGCATATCGGGTAGCTATGGTTTTGTTAGAAGTATAAATTCGGCTTTTTAAAACTGATTTATTAAAATATCGGGTCAAATTGAAACTTATTTTT